>JAJKFJ010020724.1:0-74739 GCA_027382625.1 Tetmemena sp. SeJ-2015
TAAAGAGGGTGGGGAAAAATTTACTTTATACTTTTATTTTACGGTTAATTCCAGCCCTTAAAATTGAATCAAAAAGACACCCATTTTATAACGGAATTACCCTTCCAATTTCAAGCATTTTTTTTAAAATTTTTTGCTATTAATTTTTGCCAACTTTTTGTTATTCTTTATTCCCCAAAATCGTTTTTTGCCAATTTTTAACTTTTAAAAATTTTACCCAAGCCTATTTTTAAAAAAAAAAACCCCCAAATTTTCCAAAAGGTTAAACTGGGGACGTTTCCCGGGGGAAAATTTTAATCCGCAAAATAAATTTTAAATTTTAAATTTTTTGCTTTTCCCCCTATTCTTAAAATATTATGGCTTTTTTAAAGGGGACTTAAAAGGGTTAAGATAGCTAAATAGTCAGGTAGGGGCAAAAAGATAATCATTGCATTCCTAGACCAGCTGAGAGATCTTCCCCTCCGTCAATCCTTAAAATTTTGCTTATTTGACCATATTTTCCAGAACCTGGTTTTTCCCTTTCAGACAAATAGGAGAGCGGGGGTGTAGTTCCCCACCCAAATTTTTGGCCCAAGATTTTGGTTTGGGTTTATCCTCGCGGGTTTTTTATTCAGGTTCTTTCCCAAATTTAAAGCTTTCTCAACTTGGGAAAAAAATTAAAAGGTTTTTCATTTTTTAAAGTTTAAACTTTCTCTTTGATATTAGGCTGCTTAGAAGCTAGCTTGACTAGGTTGGCCCCATCAAAAGCCTAATTCTCCTGAATGGAGAACATCCTCTCGATCAGCTCAATAACTTTGGGTCTCTGGGTTTGCTTCTGCAGGTCCCTCAAGATGTTGAGTATGCTCTGCATGAGTGGGTTGTATTGAGTGCCTATCAAGTCTAGGAACTTCACAGCCTGCAGGACGTCCTTCTCCTCAGCATTCAGTCTAGACACTATTGCTGCAATATTCTGTAAATATTCAATAAGCAATAATTCTCTTTCAAGAATAGATCTCTGAAGAGGCTTGCATTGCCTTCGAGATAGAAGTAATCCAGAAAGCTAAGCACATCGATTGCTTTTCTAAGGTAGACAACTATGTTGTTGACTGATTCCTACTGCATTTCAATTATGGACACTCTCTCTTCAGACCTGACTTGTTGGAAGAGGTTGGCTTGCTCTCGCACTGCAAAACTGTTGCTTAGGAAATCTGTCTAGTCCTCAGGGTGGCTCTTGTAAAAACTCTCTGGGCTCTGCTCTATCAGCCACAGTACTCCCTATAGTCTTCTCTCGATTGCCTTAAGGGAAATAAATGCTCATATAATGTAAAGTGGGATTCGAAGGTGGGTGAAAGCAGGGCTGCTCCACTCCTGTGTTTGATGAGATAGACAATTGACATATCCTAAATGGGCCGGAGTAGTCTCTGTACATAGGTCAAAACTGCCAAGTGTTTACCTTTAAGTTGAAGCTGAGTAAGTTTGTTAAATTCTTACTTGTATATTGAAGAGGTGACTTTGCTAAGCCAGTTTGTACTTGGTCTTCATCCACAATGAAATTATTGTCCTTGCTGATCGTGTCTCCATAAATGAACAGCAGCTTTGCGGCTTGCTCTCTCTAAAGAAACATTATTATAAAATATTTGGAGGCTTACAATCTAAGCGTCAGTTCGTTTTAAGGCATAGCCAGAATTTTCATGTATCTATCCAAAGTGTCGCTTGTTAGTAATAACTGATTAAGATAAAGATCGAGATGCTCTACTTGGATTAAAAAAATTATAATTTAAAGAAAGTTTCATACTTTTTGGATTGTGGAGATCTCTGCTCTGGGCATGACCTCCTCTAGACTATCTGGGCTGGTGTTTCTAAGCACTGGACCTGGCTGCATTAGGGTTGCCAAGTATTTCCTCCATGCGTTTGATGAAAAGGTAGTGAGCAGCTGGATCAGCTAGGATTTGCACAAGCATGACGCAGGTCTCCTTGATAGTGTACAGACTCATAAAGCTGTCTAACTCAAGTAGCAGCTCGTCCTCTCTCTGTGGGTGCTTAGAACTGGTTATGGTGAGGTTAAATAGCAACATAGCCAGGAAGTCGATGGGTCTGACCTGAGTGAGCTGGATCAATCGCTGGTCTGTGAGGATTTAGATTCTCTTGTTGGACAGATAAACCTGCTTCTCTATCTCACTAAGTTGCAGGAAAGAATAAGAGAAAGAATGATATTGAAGATATGAAAGGGTAGAAAGGAGTGGCTAGTTGGCTTTTAGCATCTAGAAGCGACTAGTTGAAGCCGAGGATAGACTTCAAACTTCTAGACTCGAAGCATGAGAGCACTTTCATCTCAATCACTCCTTATAAATTAATTTAAAGAGGAAATAATTATTTAACTCCTTCACTTTGATTGACCTGGTTATTTTGCATTACTTAATTCATCATACCTAATCGCAGAGCTGCCATAAATATATAACTTACTGACAACTTATAATGACATTATATTTGTAAAGCTGCTGCTTATAATTATAATTATGAAAGTAGCTTATTCTGAGATCTGAGTAGCATCTTAATCTTGATGTTAGTTTCTGAGATAGATGAAGTGTGGCTCATTCTTGAAGATCATTACAAAGGTTAGTGTGTCTGCTGTATAATCACCATCGTTTATCAAGTCCTGCCCATTATCAAGTTAGCCAGGCTGGCATTGCACCATCATGCTGTCGCTGTTGTCATAAGCCAGGTTCCAAGATTCCAGAGAGCTGTGATAGTCACTCATAAAAAATATTTCATATTGTGTGGATTTTAACTAGTCACTAATGTTTTTGGGTATCTTAGTATCTCCAGAGAAGATGCCAGAGTTGAGTGCTTGGGTTTGTTTCTCAGACAAGTATTAGATGTGTGGGAAGCCATCCACTCTAACTATTTGCCACTGGTGGCTGATTCTATTCAGCACTTCAAAGTCGAATAGGGCATTAGGTTCACCCTCCAGTCGCTCTCTCTCCCTTGCCAAATTGAGTGCATTCTTTTCATTGAACTGGATGTAGATGCGATAGCCGTTCTCTGTGACAAGCAGCAGATGAATGTCTACACTCTCATTGATGGTGATGGGGTACATCTGCGTAATGTTATAAGGTCTGGCTGCTTCAGTTATGTCTAAGCCCTTACTCCTGATGTGTAGGTTCTAATAGTCGAGGAGTCTCTCCACAATCTCTGGCATCTAGACAGTTGCTATGTGCTTGAAATCGCTGGCTGCCAATCCTAAGTCATAGACATCAACCACAGCCAGTGAGTTCCTCTGACCTGAGGTGCAAAAGGACAGCTGGTAGAGGTAGTTTCTGCTCTCGTCCACCCTCAAGTCCCTCACCATCTTCTAACTCGAATTGAAGAAGCTCGAAAATAACTCCTTATTCAAAATAAGAGAGTGAGGATAACTTTCAATAGACTTCTCCTTGACGATGCTCTTGTTGTGGTTGACTAGCTTGATCCTCCTCTTCATGGGGTTTATGAAGCTGAGGACGTTCTCATATAATAAGTAATAAATGTAAGAGAGCAGTCTCTAGGGTGGAGTTGTGGAGGTTGATCTCGTAGAGGTAGCCATCCTCACCGCCGAAGAACACTCGTCCGTTCTTCTTGACCTGGCAAATTGAGTTTACTTTGTTTGGACCCAGGGGAATCTCGTGCAACTCCTCACCTATCTTTACCTCGCCTGTGTTCACGTCCTTTCTCAACAAATAAGTTATGAAAATGACTATGAATATGGAATATAGATCTCAGTAGGAATATGGAGAGTTTGACTGAGGTAGCTACAATCAAATAAAAGAAGGAAAAAGATATGAGGATTTAATTTATGATTCAAAATTGATTGATTTATCTATAATCTTAAAGTAAAAAATGAATTTTAATTTCTTATAAAACACTAGAAATCTTAGTTTCAATTTATTCTCATTTTATAATTGCAAACTAAGTTCCTTAAATCCGACTAATTCAATATGAAGTTGCAGTATTTTTTAATTTAAAGAAATATTTCTTTAACTAATTATTCTTTCAATTTTCCTTAAACACTTACTATGTTTGAATGAGCAGCCTGTCTACCTCTTTTAAATTATGCATCTCAGGTAGAGGATGACAAACCTGCACACAAGAAATTTTGTCTGGGAAATCCCTCACTGTCGTAAAGTTAGATCTTGCTTGCCCTATTTCAACTCCATCCATGCCCAGTCCCATATTATACCCCCACAGATGAAACCCAAATATAATATTTATATTCTTTCTCACTCACTCATTATTATTTGATGAAGTCTCTTGTTGATGGAGAAGTAGGCAACTTGAATGCTTTCAAAAATACCGCTATCCACATACACCTACTCATCCTTCTAGAAGGAATGCTTCACATGGTTTATTTCCTGCATTATCTCCTCAGGGATTTCTTGAGTTTCCGTGTTTGCGTATGAATAAGGACTGAATACGAAGTAGTTCAAGTGCGAATTTATGTTCACTATGTTATTCAAACAAACCCAAAACATAATATTAAATTATTATATCAGAATAAATTCAAAAGTAGAAAGTAACTTTGAACTGAGTTTAAACTTTTTGAATTATTGATTGACCTCAGGCCTTGCATCGTTCTCAGCAAGTTAGAAGACTAAAGTGGTAACGATTTAGCACTTATCCTGGATTTCCTAATTACTGAGTCCCTTTATCATCTCATCAAACTTTTTCTTATTAATCTGGTCCTACTTCAACAACAAAATATAGACCTAACACTTTTTTCCACATTTTATTACTTGTTGAAGGCTCTCTCTTAGACGAGTGGGTTTCGATTAACAATAGCAGCTGCTGATTTACCACGTAGCCTTGCCTAGTCATAGGGGAGGTCGCTGGTCTTCTCATTGAATCTTGCGAAGTTAGTGGTGCTTAGGTTAGTGGGGTGGAGGGTCCCGCTCCCCAGAGTCTGAGTCCTCCATTGCTGCTGGCCGATCATGCTTCTGTTAACCACCTGCCGATCTACTGTCTGCTTGCTTGGCTTGACTGTGCTCTGGTCCTCGTTGAGACTGAAGTATTAGGTGTCTTGCTTGTCACGGGGTGGTCTCCCCAGGCTTTTGGAGATGTCGTTGTGGCCTCTCTTCAACAAATAGTTCTTATCTTGTGCTGACCCAAACCCAAATGGCTTTTCTCCAGGTCTTAAAAAAGGAGAGAAGGGAAATAAAAGTTATATTGTTGTTATATCTTTTAGCTGCATAGAGGGGCTTGATAGGTTGGAGAGGCTAAACACTGGAGGACCTGGGTGTGAAGTAGCTGCTGTGCCTTCCACCACCCAAAGCTTGGAACTAGTCAATGTGGTTTTGAATAATGGACTGTGAGCCTGCTTGTCCGAAGGTGGGGTGGGGTCTATTAGGATTGGCTTATAAATTGAATTGAGAGCTTGATGTGTTTATCTGCTCTTCGTTCCGGGAGAAGCTCATTTCTCTTACTTTTAATTTAAATACTACACAAAAATAATTAGAATGAGTTTGAAAATATATCTATATTTAAGAAAAATTTAAAGTGTATTTTAAAAATTCTTGGTGAATTCCCTTTTTAAGATTTTGTAACTTGATATTCTATAATTTTATAATGCAGACTAAATTAAATTATTTAAGTTTAAGATTTAATTATATCCTGACGATAATTATTTACCAACTCTTTAATTCAAATATATTAAGTACCATCATAATCATAATGGGTTTTTGAAAATGTTTATTTAAATACTTTATAAAATACTTTAAAAGTTGATCTTTTATTTAAATAATTGAAGCTTTTCTTAAGAAAATTGTTTTTTAATATACTATTTACCTAAATTTTTTTCAAAATAAAATTTAAGACAAATATTTTTATTTTATTTACCAAGTGCAAAATTTCTATTTTTATAAATCATAATTTTGCAGAGAATTAATTTATCATAAAGATATTAAAAGATTGATCCATCTATATGGATTTGGATAGAGAAACTTAAAATTATCGATATTATAAACACAGCTCGAAATATTATAACACACAAAAAAAATATTTTACAAATTCTATTTAAATTATTAATTCATTTTGTTTTTAGCTATAATAAAGAAAGGCTGCGCATGGCATACGAAAGCTTTAAAAGTCTCAACCCAATCTATTATAATAAAAATTATACAATTTTTATCTCTCAAGTTTTCTCTTGGCTGACTGTGTTGATGGGTGTGTTCGTCTTCTACTGCTACTACAAATTCAAAAACACCAAGCGCAATAAGTGTAACTCCCCCCTCTCTCTCTGCTATTACTAATTCCCCTTTCTTTAGACGGCCACATCCTACTTGGGCTTATCAGCTTCGATATAGTGATAGCCCTTCACACACAAATGATTATTTATTGAATTGTTGATGGCTTCACTTTTTGATAGTGATATACATAGAGGATAACTTAGATCCAGAGAACCCATTTCGCAAATTCATGTGTACCTTCAACGGCTTCCTTTCTCCCTTCGCACTGGAAGCACAGTTCGCATACCACTGTTGTCTCTGTCACTGCATACTGGTCATGATCAAGGGGCAGAACGCCTTTCAACACTCCTCCAGCAAGAAGAGCGTCTCCTACCTCACCTACCACATTATATCACTCTCCATCGGCTGTTTCTTTGCCGTCCTTAATGTCTTCATCCTAGACGATGTGGGCGTTAGTATCATGGGTGCCTGCGCAATGAAACAAGGCAGCGCCATAGAGTAAGAATAAAATGTTTATACTCTATCTTATGGTGTGTGTGTTGTAGGATGTTCGATACGCCTTTGATTCTCTATGGGTCAATCTATACTCAGTATTCCGTAGTTTTAGTCATCAAGAAACTTAGATCAGACAAGAATTTCTCACAAACATCTTATCAAACACTTATTATATCAACATTCTTTGTTTAAATTTGTCATAAGATCTACGAACTTTCTTCTACATGCACATCGTGAATGAGCTGCTGTTACTGGTTTCCTACATCCCAAAGTAAGAAGATAAATTTCTGATGATAACTTTTGACTAGTGGCATCCTGCACACATTTACCTTCCTGGAGCAAGTGAACAGGTCAGATCCTGACATCGTCTAAAATACCCTCATCGATGTAAGTTTAATGCAATGCTCTAACTAATTACAACTAACTTATTGATAGGTTCACAGGATTTTCTTGCTGGTGGCTGGACTTGGAAACACATTCGTGAGGGTGTTTGGCGATCCCTACTTAAAGAGGAAGCTGCTAAAGTTATTCTCATGTTGAAAGTGCTGCTATAAGAAAAGGCAGCAGCTGACGTAAGATAAAGAGGAGCAACTGAGCTTGATGGAGGGTAGCGAGTCAACTGCACTCAGTAGGAGGAAAGTTAACATCAATGTCTCAGAGGATTTGAAAAGCAGCAATCGCTTACAAAGAAATCACTATTGATAGTTATATGGTAATTTTTCTGAATGTGAGTGACTAGAATTTTCATGGGAGCAATTAGTTCACAGGCACGGTGCGGGGATCTCAGCTAAAAACAGCACATATAGATGACAGCTTCGTACTTATGAAATCACAAGATGAGGCACCCTACACTTAAAAGCAGCATCTCAGAAGGAAAGTTGAAGACAATGATTCTATAAAAGCTTTATTCATTCTTAGTTAATTATGAGGATAGGCGAAGCATAGTGATAAACGATACACAGATAGAATCCTCAGCTCATCAGGGCTGGAGTGTCTACACGAAGAGAACCAACCAGCCTCCAACTTTACTAAACAGTGACATCAGTCTCTAAAAATGTAAGCTTTACAAGTATGTTTAACTTAAACTTAGAAAATAATATCGATAAGAAGAGCTTCTTGAACAGGCCCACTTACCAGCATTTCTCAGAGGAGAATTTTATCAATGTAAGTTAAACCAAGCTATCTATCATCAACTCATTCTTAAATTTGTGTTTATAGAATTTGAAAAACTTATATGGATCTATAAGCTACCACTTCTAAATGCGCAGAGACAAATCAGCACTCTTCGTGAAGCAGCATGATAAACAAAAGCTCGTACTCTATATCACAGTCAATAAGAGATCGAGAGAGGCCTTTCAACACTTTCAACATCTCATCCCAAATTAGTAGTCTACTTCAAACAGCTCCTAGCGAGGAGGTCTCAAGTCCAAATTGCTAAAACAGCTTTCAACTTAGCTTGATCCCTAGGCGCCAACCTAGACTCCAATCAGCTCCTAGTTTGCAAACATCAAGAAACAGGAGTTCAGATTTGAGGAGTACAGGTACAAAGACTTCAAGAAGATTAGGTCGTGCAGTGGGGTTTATGAATCTGATTTCGTGGACAGCTTCAACTCACTTTCAAACGAGAGCGCCTTCAAAAAGAGTCTCACTAACTATAAGTAATGAATATTAAGACTAAACTTATTTAACTTGCAGGCTGGAAGGAGTGGGAAGTAAATAATCCGCACCTTTGACTAGAAATTCCTCATCAAGGAGATAGACTCAGACGAGAAGAACTACCTCCTCACCATCGCAGATAAGTACTCAGAATACATAGTTTCACATCCAAAGTCCCTCCTAGCTAGGATCTATGGGATGTTCGCCCTCAAGATTCAAAACCAAGAGAAGGCTTACTTTATAATACTGCAGAATCTGGACAATTTCCAACCCTCGTCTGTCGTCTTCAAGTACGATCTCAAGTTCTCTGAGCATAATTATTATTAATGTTATGTGTAGAGATGATGAGTTGAGTTTGGATTATAATCGACAGAGGATGGATGTGAAGAAGATAGAGAGTATCAAGCAGTATCTGTTAAGTAAGGATGATGCATACTATGAGCTACTCAAGATAGATGCAGCCCTCTAGAATCATGTGGACTAGATGCGTTTGAGTAAGTAGGGCATCATAGCTGAGAGTGATGAAAGAGAAGAGGCTGAAGAGGAAGAAGAGAAGCACTTAGAGGATGAGGACCATCATCATCACTTTGATGTAGGCTCACTCACAAACAGCACTGAGAATTTAATCCAGTTAAAGAGGTCTACTCTGAATCAGGATAACCCGAGATAGCAACAAACTTAGAAGTAGAACGCCTTCATGAAACTCTTAACAAGAAAGAAACCTTCCTCAAAGGTCAACTTGATAAACCATGCTGAGAATTAAAGGACGCAAGCGAATAAGAACTCGAGGAATACTATTACACTCTCTGAGAATGGGAGATCAAGTGTAGGAGTTGGATTCGCATAAGAGCCAGCGAAGAATCCTAAACTCTCTAATGGCGAGTCTTTGAAAGCTTTTCAGCAGAGCAACAACACTCAGCAACTTTTGATGATACTTGACTCAGCCAAGACTTTGCAAAACTTCAAATCAAAGATTCCATATTTTATTATAGAACTAAGGAGGAGGCGAAGGAATGGACTATCTAGATTTACTAAAGCGTGAGAACAAGCTCCAGAAGGAGTTATTCAAAGAGCTGAAGGCTTTAAAGGACATCGACTTCTCAAATTTCCACGGCCAGTTGAAAATAAACCAGCGCTCCTGGGAGAAGTTCGAGCGCTTCCTCGAGCAAGTCCACAAGGACACTACTTTCCTGGGTGGGCACCTGATTATGGACTACAGTCTGCTGCTTATGATAGTGAAGCTGGACTCGGTGGAGAGCATCCGCCAGATCAAGCGCGCCTTCAACACCTCCTATGTGTTCTACACCAAGAATGAGCAGTTTGCAATAATCATGGGACTCATCGACTACCTCCAAGTTTATGACTTCTCCAAGACCATCCAATCTAAAAAAGAGTCTTTGAATTCTTTCTCCTCATTATATCCAATAGAAAGCACAAAGGTTTTGGAATGTGCTGAAGAACAAGAAGCGTAAGGAGATATCGTGTGTGGAGCCTCAAGCCTACTTGAATCGGTTCAACCATGGAGTGATCAGGCTTTTCAGAATGGGGCAGGAGGGAGGCACCACCACCAACGAGAGCCAGAACAGCAGCTATGTGAACAACCAGCAGGACCTTGACATGTCCAAGCAGTGAAGAAGTGAGTTATCTCATGTAAATATTTAGCCTGTACATTAAAAACTTAAAGTGTGAAATAGCCCCTCTCTTTCAAGAGTAAGTAAGAAAGGAGAAAGAGGTTCTATATTTATAATTTTGATTTATACTTTTGCAATAGAGATAATGGAAATAAAAGTGAGGAATTAAAGAAAGATGATTGCATCGGAAATTGTTTATCCTGATTAATAAATAATTATACTTCTAGTGTGCGACCAATGGAATTAAAATTTAAATGAAATATAATAAAGTAGACTCTATAAAGAAAGTGTTGAAAGAACCCTCCTATAGCACATTCTCTCCTAAATCCTAGACTCAATCCTTCTCCTTATCTATCTTAAGTTTGCTATTATCTTTATTTAAGTATTGAAATGCAATTGTAAGCAAATTGTGTATAGTTAAAGTAGCGATTAAGTTAACGAGTGAGTATGAAGCATGAGTGTGTATAGTTAAATCTGCTTTGGCTGCTATCTGAGTGTTCTGATTGGATGGCTGGGGTGCAGCCGTTTGAATTAATTGTTATAAAAGGTTGAGAGTTTAAGTGTGTATATAATAATAAAGTAGAATTTTTAATAGTAGTAGACATTCCTATGGACCTACTTACGAAGAAAGATTTGAATCGTGAGGAGTACTTGCTCGCGCACGTGCTCTTCATATTCGGCATGAAGAAGATTGGTGGCGAAAAGATCACCAAGATGCTTCAAAACGATGATACCAAGTAAGTTTCGAATCGAAAATCGTATCAGAGTGAAACCCCAAAAGTATAACGGCGCTTGTTGTCGAGAGGGAGCCAAAATTTGAATAAAAGAGGCGCTTTAATTAAAGATGGGGTGGACTAGTCACAAAGCTTTTACTCATAATATGAAAGTAACGGTTGTGTAATGTTGCTTATAGGAACGCATTTAAAGAGTTCCTCAACCTGGGTCAGTTCCTGTTCGCTCTCTAGGCTGGTTCAGACTCGGTCACTTTCCAAACGGACGTGCCAGGCCTCGCCCAGCTTAAGAAGAAGGTGGTGCTCATCATAAGAGCCAAGCCAGACAAAAACGTGGAGATCACGGACAAGAACATCGACAAGGAGATTATCATGATGGAGATCAACAGATCCATTCTCGAGAACCTCTATCAGATCTGTCAGGTAAGTCAACCGAAGATAGTTTGAAGTGGGAAGTGCCCTCCTGACTTGGAAAGGCGAGGTGATTCTTAAGAAGAGGCTTAAGATACACCACTCTTGAGAGCTAGGAACTGAGTGTCTCTAGGGTTTTGGTGTTCTATGAAGCTCTTAGCAACTTCCCATCTTCATTTGAATCTATCTTACTTTCAAATGGTGTCTCATGCTCTTTCTTTAGGAGGTATACATGCCAGTGCTTGCAAACCCACTCAACCAGATTGGATTCTCCGACTTGGTGAGCAAGGACCTCATGGACAAGTTCCACAACTTCCTCGCCCACACCTATGTTACCATCGGACAGGTCAAGGGAAGAACCTGGCTCCCACTCCCTCCCAATGATGTCACTTCCTCCGAGAAGACCTCATCCAAAGACAAGGCTCACATCCTTGAAGGTAAGCTATCAACTTTCATATACAGAGAGTCTGCGAGAAGAGGTGTATCTTTCCTATTAAATACCCTCAAAGCCGGTCTCACTTCCATATTTGAATTTCTTAACTCAATAAACCTTCACTCCCCCTTTTAACCAATCGCTAATCCTTCCTTTCTTAGGCGCTATCATCACCTGGACCAAGCAAATCAAGAATGTGCTCAAGCAGGACCCAGAGTCTGCTCTCAAGGGCGACAAGCACCCAGACCCCCTCACTGAGATCGAGTTCTGGAGAAACAAGAGTGAGAACCTCAACTCCATCTGCGACCAAATGAACTCAGAGAGAATAAAGAAGGTCCTTAAGTTCCTCGAGCAGAACAAATCCACCTACACTGGACCCTTCAGCAAGCTCTAGAAGGAAGTTCAGACTGCCAGAACTGAGGCCAACGAGAACTACAAGTATCTTCATATTGCTAATAGTCTTGGATGGGATTATTATCTTCAGACATTGACTGAATTGTTCAACTCACTGACCGACCAGTCCAAGGACTTCACTGAGATCCCTGACTTGTTCCAGCCAATCATGCACGTCATCTTGCTTATCTGGAAGTACTCCCCCAACTACAACACTCCCTCCAGACTGGTGGTGCTCATCAGAGAGATCTGCAACGCTATCATCACTCAGTGCAAGAACTACATCGATGGCGAGAAGATCTTCGCCTTCATCAAGAACGAGGAGCCCAAGGAAGCTCACGACAAGCTCACCCTCGCCTTAGATGTCTGCTCCAAGTTCAAGGACGCCTACTTCGAATACAAGGCCAAGGCTCAGAACGGTTGGAAGATCACCACTAACGCTCTCTTTGTGAGACTGGATTCCTTCTCCGAGAGATGCCAAGACATCATGCACCTCACCAGCACCATCATCCAGTTCAACAAGCTCCAGAAGATTGAAATCGGTAACACCAAGGGTAAGCAGCTCACCGCCCAAGTGCAGGGCATCTTCGAGGAGTTCATGAAGTCAGTGGAGGATTTCATGACTGTCTCCTACGACATCATGGACATCGACAAGCGCCAGTTCGATGACGACTTCTACAAGTTCAGATGTAGAATCAAGGAACTCGAGCGCAGACTTGGCTCCATCCTTACTCAAGGCTTCGATGATTGCGACACCATCATCGGTAAGTTCAAGCTCCTCGACTCCTTCGAGGGCTTACTGAACAGACCCATCATCCAAGATGAGCTTGAGAAGAAGCACATCACTCTACTTGAACTGTACAAGACAGACTTGAAGACTGTGCAAGCCATCTTCTTAGAAGGAAAGGCTCTAGTAGACAGAATAGACGAGAGAGCTCCCATCCCTAACAATTTACCACCTATTGCTGGTGCTCTCAACTGGACCAATGGTCTATTCGAGAGAATCAAGGAACCCATGGAGAGACTCTCTACCCTCTCTCAGTCAATCTAAGACAGAGAAGAGTACAAAGACGTGCAGAAGCTCTATGCCTCCATCTGCAAAAACTTAAGAGAATTCGAGGACTTGAAGATCAAGCAGTGGGAGCAAGGAGTTGAGGAGAACACTGACGAGAAGCTCAACCAGTTCCTTCTCTCTAGAGAGGAGTCTGAACTAGCTGAGGAAGGCTTCCTCAAGGTGAACTTCGACCCCGTGTTGGTAAGACTGCTACGTGAGGTCAAGTATCTCTCCCTCTTGGATATTGATGTGCCAGAGAGAGCCTCCAAGCTCTACCAGAAGGTTAACACCTACAGATCCTAAACTGGAAACCTCGAACTCATCGTCAACATGTAAGCTCAAACAAGTCAAGTATTGGGAGTTTCATATTGCTTTTTAAGTTTACAATGAGATTCTTGCAACCCTCTTACCCGTTGAGAAGCCACTGCTCGCTGATAGAATTGAGAGAATCAACAAGTGCCTGCAGCCAGGTATCGATCAACTCAGATGGAACTCCCCCAACATTGACCCCTTCATCAAGGAGTGCATGTTCATTGTGAAGGAAGTAGACGAGTTGGTGAAGAAGATGAAGGAGAACGTGAAGAAGATGCAGGACATGATGACCAAGTGGGAGAAGTCGCTCTTCGACCGCAAGAACAAGCCCATGCTCCCCGACGACCTCGAGCAGACTCACCAGTCCATGGTCATGCCCAGACTCGAAGACATCAGAAACAACGGTAAGGAGATCCACAGACTCATGAAGGACACTGCTGATAACATCAAGCCAGACAAGAAGTCACTTACCTGGTTGGCCTACGTGGACTACGTCAACGGACTCGTTATCGAGGGTATCACCAAGGGTATCAATGGCTCCATGAACTTCATCTCCGACCAGATCAATATCCACTACAACAAGCACCACCAGCTTCCTCCTATGTTCGATATCAAGGTCGACCTCAGAGACAGAGAAGTCAAGTTAAAATTGAAGGAGATATGTAAAATGTGGCCTTTGATTTAGTTCGACCCACCCATTGAGAGCACCCACAGACAGAACGGTATCAGAGACATCATCATGAAAATCGTGAACGATTTCATCTCGCTCGCCATTCAGATGCCACGTCTCGACACCAACAACGGAGACTATCTAGTCGAAATCAAGGATCAGTTTGAGCTGTTCGCCTCCATGCAGGTGATCAACAACCACCTGACTGAGATCGAGGAGGCCACTCACAACTTCATCTCCCAGTACAAGGAGCAGGAGTTCCTCTGGAAGGAGACCCTGCAGCAAAACTTCCAGACTTTCTTGGAGCAAGGAGAGGACAAGTACAAGGGCAGCAGCAAGAAGATCAATGCCGACGGCGAAGAAGAGGAGGACGAGTCATTCAAGTGGATGGCCGACAAGATCCTCTCAGGAGTCAAGACCCAGAGACCCAATCTGGATCTCTTCGACGAGAAGATCACCTACCTCACCAAGGTCAAGCACCAAATCTCTGAGATGAAGACCACCATCGATATCGGTTGGCTCAGAGTTATCATTGAATCGCAATAGCATTTCACTGACACCTCATCTTTTTATACTCTGGATAACTCAACTCCCCTGATCAGAGAGCTTCAAAAGACTGTGAGCGAGTGGATTGACTGTTACACATCTTTCCTCCTCCAGAACACCATCGTGGAGATCAACAACATCATGGGCTTCATCAACGAGGTCCAACATGGTATCAAGGTCATCCCCGAGGGCAACGAGACCAAGAAGGAGAAGGAGCTACTCATGCAAGTCATGACCCACCTCCGTGATGTCAAGATGATCAAGGACCGCACCTTCGAGGAGATCGAGCCTATGAAACAGACCATCATGCTCCTCAAGAAGCATCAAGTCAAGATGGACGAGGACTTCCTAGTTAAGCTCGAGAACTCCAAGACCCAGCTCATCGAAGTCAGCGAGCGCGCTCTCGGCCCCGTCAAGGAAGCCATACTGCCCCTTCAGAACCAGGAAGCAGGCAACATCAAGAAGAAACTGAGCGACTTCGCCAAGAGAGTGCAAGAGTTCAGAGTCAAGTTCCAAGCTAACTGCCCCTACCACACTGAGGACTCCTCTGTTAACATTATCAACAATGCCTATGGAGTGATCACTCAGTTCTATGACGAGACTTGCGAAATGGAAGAGGAGGCCAAGTCCCTCAACAACTTGGAGACTCTCTTCGATCTCCAGAAATCTTCTTACAAGCAGCTTAAGGATTGCAAGAACGAGTTGATCTCGCTCAAGTACATGTGGGATCTGATTTCCCTCATTGATCTGCAGTTCGAGGCCTGGAAGTCCACCCTTTGGGACAAGATCGACACAGACCAACTCATGCAGCTCATCAAGGACATGCAGACCAAGTAGACTAACCCCCAGGTCGCCCAGAACAAGGAGATCAAGAACTGGAAAGCCTTCGTGGCCCTCAATGACAGAGTGAAGAACATGAACACCATCCTGCCCCTCATCTCCCAGCTCCACTCTAAGTTCATGCAGGAGCGCCACTGGAAGAAGCTCATGAAGATCACTGGCAAGAGCATCAACTTCAACTCTCCTAACTTCTGCCTTGAAGACCTCATTAAGCTTCAACTCTACAACTACTCTGAGGAGGTTACTGAGCTGGTCGACGGCGCCCAGAAGGAGGCCAAGATCGAGACCAACCTCGCCAAGATCATCCGCATCTGGGATGAGCAGAAATTCGAGTTCAGAGACTACAAGGATACCCAGATCCTCGGCTCCCTGGACGAAATCGTTGAGTTCGTGGAGACCCACTCCATGGAGCTCATGGGCATGATGTCCTCCAAGGACGTGGAGGAGTTCAAGGAGAAGGTGCTCGAGTGGCAGAAGAAACTCAAGACCGTGGATGCTGTCATCCAGATTTGGGTTAAGGTCCAGAAGAACTGGTAGAGACTTGAACCAATCTCAAGAAAATGTAGAGTATGCTTGTGTTTGTTTATTATCTTCTTGGCATCAGAGGATATCAGATCACAGTTGCCAGACGACACCAAGAGATTCGAGAAGATCGATATCGAATGGAAAGACATGATGAGAGAGGCCAGTGAGGAGCCATCAGTCATCATAGCTGCTACCTATGAGGGCAGAGAGGAACTCCTTAACACCTTCTTCTCTGAAATTGAACTTTGCGAGAAAGCCCTGAACGAATATCTTGAGCAGAAGAAAAAGATCTAAGACAAATGAGAATGTCTTATAGTATGTGCATATGTGTATGCTTGTATGTGTTTAGTAGTGTATGTGTGTTATTGATAAGATCTTCCCCAGATTCTATTTCGTGTCTAACCAGGCCTTGCTAGATATCCTCTCCAACGGTAACAACCCAGAAAAAGTAGACGAGTACCTTGGAGATTGCTTCGACGGCA
The DNA here is from genome assembly GCA_027382625.1 of Tetmemena sp. SeJ-2015. NCBI lineage: Eukaryota > Ciliophora > Spirotrichea > Sporadotrichida > Oxytrichidae > Tetmemena > Tetmemena sp. SeJ-2015. The sequence continues at coordinate 16,374 of JAJKFJ010020724.1, forward strand.
TGAAGGGACTTGACTTCGTTAAGGGCCCAGGCGAGCCAGTGCCAGCTAAGAAAGCCATCGGTATGTGGTCAAAGGAGAAGGAGTACGTTCCATTCTCCGACCCCTTCGTCTGCAACGGAGCAGTCGAGAACTATCTCTGCGACCTGGAGAGAAAGATGCAAGTGACCCTCAGAGACATCCTCGAAGTGGCCAAGGGCACTGCTGATCTATGGGAACTGGAGAAGAAGAGACACGAGTGGCTTGAAGACTACTGCGCTCAGATCTCCCTACTCGGAACTCAGATCATGTGGACTGAGGGAGTCACCAGAGCCTTCGATGAACTAGAAGGAGGAAGTGAAGGTGCCATGAAGGATTAAATAAATGTGAAGAGTGAATGAATTATATAGTTTATTACTTCATTTGGGAAAAAATCTTGATTAAAGTTAGAAAGATTTATAACTCAAAAAATATTCCAATAATCAAAAAATAATAAAATTACCAAATATAAAAATGATAAGATTAGTTTTTGAAAAGTGCTATTTCCAAAAATACGAAAGTTGGTTTTGCTTTATATACGAGCAAGGTATTTGCAAATTGCTTATTCACTTTTAAAATAAATATTTTCTTTTATTTCCTTTTTTCAAGATGACTTTGATAATATTCCTTCTTAATAAAATTACCTTTTGACTTATTAAATTAAATTTAAATTAGCATTTCAAATTCTCAACAATTTATCATACAAAACAATTATTCCACCTCCTAATATTTGTTATGATGTGCACAGCAGAGATGTGGTAGACAACTTCTGCATGAAGAGAATCCAGGACTCTCAGTCCTTCGCCTGGCAATCCCAACTCAAGTTCTACTGGGAGATGAAGCAAGGCTCCAAGGACGACAAGAAGACTTGCGTCGCCCGTATCTGCGATTGGACCACCTACTACAACTACGAATACGTCGGCAACTGCGGTCGTCTCGTCATCACCCCCCTCACTGATAGATGCTACATCACTCTTACCCAAGCTCTCAACTTGACTATGGGAGGTGCCCCTGCTGGCCCCGCCGGTACTGGAAAGACTGAGACCACCAAGGATCTCGGAAGAGCACTCGGACTCCAAGTCGTCGTCTTCAACTGCTCAGATCAAATGAACTATCAATCCATGGCTCAAATCTTCATGGGACTGTCTCAGACTGGTTCCTGGGGATGCTTCGATGAGTTCAACCGTATCTCTATTGAAGTGTTGTCTGTGATCTCCACCCAAGTCAAAACTGCGGCCTCAAAGGGAGAAGCACAACCCAGCCAAGAAAGTTTAGTTCCGGGGAGGGAACCCCTAGAATCACAGTCGGATTCTTCATCACCATGAACCCTGGTTACGCTGGCAGAACTGAGCTCCCAGAAAACCTTAAGGCTCTCTTCAGATCTTGCGCTATGGTCGTCCCTGATATCGTGCTCATTTGCGAAAACATGCTCATGTCTGAAGGTTTCACCTCAGCTAAGGATCTCTCCAAGAAGTTTATGACCCTCTACGATCTCGCCAAGTCACTCCTCTCCAAGCAGATGCATTATGATTGGGGTCTAAGAGCCGTCAAGTCCGTGCTCAGACAAGCCGGTAAACTCAAGCGTGCTGACCCTGACATTTCCGAGGATCCAATTCTCATGAGAGCCCTTAGAGACTTCAACTGGCCCAAGATTGTCGTTGACGACAGAAGCATTTTCCTCGGTTTGATCAAGGATCTTTTCCCAGGAATCGAAGCTGAGCCAAAGCTTAACCCAGACCTCAACAGATCAGTGTCCAAGGTTGCAAAGGCAGCTGGACTCCAAGCTGAAGAAGGTTTCGTGCTAAAGTGTGTGCAACTTGCTGAAATCCTCGAAGTGCGTCACTGCTGCTTCATCATCGGTAACACTGGCTGCGGAAAGTCAGCTGTATGGAAGACCCTCGCTGCTGCCTTCAGCTCTCAAGGAAATGAAACCATCTATGATATCACTGACCCCAAGGCTGTGACATCAGACGAGCTGTTCGGATGCATGAACCCCAAGACCAAGGAATGGAAGGACGGAGTGCTCTCTGTCATGATGAGAGATCAGAACAAGAACAACGGCCCTTACAAGCTCTCTCAGTTCTACAAGTGGATTATTCTTGATGGAGATGTCGACCCCGAGTGGATCGAGTCACTCAACACTGTCATGGATGATAACAAGGTGCTCACCCTTGTGTCTCAAGAGCGTATTCCCCTCACCCCTGAGATGAGACTGCTTCTTGAAGTCAGCAACCTCAGAAACGCCACCCCTGCTACTGTCTCAAGAGGAGGAGTGCTGTTCATCAACGACTCAGACGTCGGCTGGAAGCCATACTTCGAATCTTGGATGAGCAAGTTCAAGAAGAAGAACGACGAGTACGCCATCAATGTCTTCACTCTCTCCCTCGCTCAATACTTGAGCGACTCCTTCATCGAGGATCAGAAGAGCAGAGAGAAGGTCGCCCCCACTTGCGACATGGCTCAGATCCAGACCCTCACTTGCATCATCGATGCTCTCTACAACGATCTCTACTCCAGAAAGGACTACCACGACCAGATCAAGCAACTTAAGGAGAATGGCAAGGAAGACGACATCAAGCAGATCTATGAGGCCTTCTTCATCTTCGCCGTCATGTGGTCCTTCGGTGCCTCACTCACAGAGGATAAGATCTCCTTCAACAACATGCTCAAGAGTGTCTCCAAGGTTAGATTCATCAAAGAATACTTGTTGTGCTATAATTCTCATTAGAGATTCCCTGAGCAAGGACAGTGCTTCGACTATTACTACGACCCCCTTCAATTAAACTGGGTTCACTGGATGACCAAGGTCAGAAAGTACGAGGCTGGAGACGGTCTCTTCAACAACATCGTCGTACCCACTGCTGAGACCACCCGCCAGAGATTCATCCTCGACATGCACGTCAAGGCCAAGAAGGGAGTGCTCTACGTGGGCTCTGCCGGTACTGGTAAGACCACCATCATCAAGGATTACTTCTCCACCCTCGACAAGGAGTTCGTCCTTAATGCCTCCATCAACTTTAACTCTTACACCGACTCCAAGGCCCTCCAGGTTGTCATTGAGTCCAACGTGGACAAGAGAGCTGGTAAGACCTTCGGTCCCCCACCCAACAAGACCCTGATCTACTTCATGGACGACTTGAACATGCCCTATGTGGACAAGTATGGAACTCAGTCTCCCATCTGTCTGATCAGACAAATCATCGACTACGGTATCATCTATGATAGAGATCACTTGGAAGAGAAGAAATACCTGGTCGACTGCATGTTCACAGCTTGCATGAACCCCAAGTCTGGTTCCTTCTTCGTGGACATCAGACTCTCCCGCCACTTCTCCCTCTTCTCTTGCCTCACAGCCGAGAAGGAAATCCTCCAGACTATCTATCACCAGATCCTGGACTCGCACATGTGCACCTTTGATCCTCAGTGTGCTCAACTCACTCCTAAGATCATCAATGCCACCATGGGAGTCTTCTTGGCCATCGCTACCTCCCCTCAGTTCATGCCCACTGCCAAGAAGTTCCATTACCAGTTCAACTTGAGAGACTTCTCCAAGATCGTGCAGAACATCATGCTCGCTCAACCCGCCCACTACAGAGGAAACGCCCTCGGCATCGTCAGAATGTGGGTCCACGAGTGCTACAGAGTTAAAATATTATATTAATAATAAATTTATAGTAATTATTCTTTTTTAAGTATTCGACGACAGACTGATCATGGAAGAGGACAGAGAGTCGTTCATGGGCTTCTTGAAGACAGCTCTCCGTGAGTTCGACTTCAAGGAAGACGCCATCCTTGAGAACCCCATCCTCTACACTTCTTTCGTCGCCGCCGCTGAAGGCCACGAGAAAGCCTACCTCCCCATCAAGGACATTGCCCACCTCAAGAATATAATAAAACATCATGAAATATTATATTTTTTATGAACGTGCTTGAGAACAAGCTTGCAGAGTACAACGAGAACGTGTCGACCATGAACTTGGTGCTGTTCGAGCAGGCCATGGAGCACATCTCCCGCATCTCCAGAATCATCGACCTGCCCGTCGGTAATGCTCTGCTCGTCGGAGTGGGTGGTTCCGGAAAACAGTCCCTCTCCAAGCTCTCCGCCTTCATCCTGGGCTACGACGTGGTGCGTATCGTCGTCACCACCTAATACAGCATGGCTGACCTCAAGTCCGACATCCAGGCCATGTACCAGAAGGCAGGAGTCACCGGAGCTTAACTCCTCTTCATCCTCACTGACTCCCAGATCACCAACGACAAGTTCCTCGTCTACGTGAACGATATCCTCTCCTCAGGTTGGATCCCTGAGCTCTTCCAGAAGGATGAACTCGATGGCATCCTTGGAAAGATCAGAGCTGAAGCCAAGAACGCTGGATACCTCGATACCCCAGATCAACTGTTCGATTTCTTCCTCGACAAGGCCAGAAAGAACCTTCACTTGGCTCTTTGCTTCTCCCCAGTCGGAGATGCCTTCAGATTCAGAGCTAGAAAGTTCCCTGGTATCATCAACTGTAATCAATTAGTGAGTTGAGTGATCATCAGTGTGCTATGAATGGCTTTTGGGTTTACTTCAATGGATTGGTTCCACGAATGGCCTCGTGAAGCCTTGATCGATGTGGCCACCCGTTTCTTGAACGAGGTCGAGTTCCCCTACGAGGAGCTGACTGACTTGATCGCCAACCACATGGCCGAGGTCCATCTCTCCATCGGAGATGCCAACGTCGACTTCCTGAACATGGAGAGACGTTACAACTACACCACCCCCACCTCCTATCTTGAGCTGATCTCCTTCTACAAAATCTTACTCGACAAGAAGAGAGACAAGATCACAGACCAGATCACCAGACTTGAGATCGGTCTCCAGACCATGAAGAGCACCACCGAACAAGTCGAGGGCTTGCAGAAACTCCTCGAGATTAAGATGGTCGACGTAGAGAAGGAGAAGGAAAAGACCAACGAACTTATTGAGATCGTCGGAAGAGAGTACTCACTATAAATTGAAGCTTATTTCATGAGTGCCTCAATTTTTGAGAGTCTCTTGACGCTGAGAGAGAACAAGAAATCGCCAGACAGCAGGAGGATGAAACTTCCAAGCTTGCTCAAAACGCTGAGAACGAAAAGGCTAAGGCCAACAAGGAGCTAGAGGAAGCAGTGCCTGCTATGAAGGCTGCCGAGGAAGCAGTCGCCTGCCTTGATAAGAAGTCAATTCAGGAGCTGAAGTCTTTGGCTAACCCACCCGCCCAAGTGTTCGACGTCTCCAAGGCTGTGCTGCTCCTGAAGGGAGAGAAGAAGAACTTCGCCTGGGCCAACGCTCAGAAGATGATGAACAACCCTCAGAAGTTCATTGAAGATATCCAGGCCTTCGATGGCTCCAACATCGACCAGTGGATTCTGGACTAGCTTGCCCCCATCATCAAGTAGGAGCACTTCACCTTCGAAATCATGAAGGGTAAGTCACCCTTGCTCTTCCTTATTTCATGATCCTCTCTTGTAAACGATTGGGGTTATACTGCTGAAGCTGCAGAGGCAATCGCTAACGAGAAGAGAGCTGAGCTCGCAATCGTGCTCGAGAGAGTGAGAGTCATTAACGAGAAAGTCGATGCCTTGAAGCAAAAGCTGTTCGAGGCCGAAGAAGCAAAGAGAAGAGTGGAAGAGGAAGCCTAGAACCTCCAAGACCAGCTCAACTTGGCCAACAGACTTACTGGTGGTCTCGCTGATGAAAACAAGCGTTGGGGAGAGAATGTGCAGACCTACAAGCATGAGAGAATCACTATGATCGGAAACGCCCTTGTCTCTGCTGCTTTCGTTTTTTTTCTCCTAAATTGGACCCTTCTCATTCCCCTTCAGACAAAGACTCTGGAAGGACACTTGGATTCCCGACATCATCCAGAAGAAGATTCCCTTCACCGAGGGTGTAGATCCCCTTAAGGTGCTCGCCAACGATGCTGACCAAGCCAAGTGGAAGACTGAAGGTCTCCCCGCAGATAGAGTGTCTCTTGAGAACGCCTCAGTCATCGTGTCTTGCAAGAGATACCCCTTGATGATTGATCCCCAGCTCCAAGGACAGAAGTGGATCAGAGGACGTGAGGGCAACGAGCTCCAAGTCATTCAGCTCTCCCAGAAGGGTTGGTTGAAGAAGGTCGAAATGGCAGTCACCAACGGCTCCGTGCTCATGATTGAGTCCCTCGGCCAGGAGATCGACGCAGTGCTCGACCCCCTCCTCTCCAGACAGTTCGTGAAGAAAGGTAAGATGTTCACTGTCAAACTCGGCTCTGAAGATGTGACTATCACCCACCTTCAAGCTCTATCTCCAGACTAAACTTTACAACCCTCACTACAAGCCTGAGACAGCTGCTCAGTGCACAATTATAGCTAGGAATATTTAATATATAGTCAAACTAAATCTAGTAACTATTCATCTTAAGTCATTATTTGGTTTTATAATTCCAATTTTCCGTTTTCACATCTCTATATCAACTTCATTGTGACAGAGGGAGGTCTTGAGGACCAGCTGCTAGCTATGGTCGTGAGAGTCGAGAAGCCCGACCTCGAGCAGACCAAGGAAGAGCTCGTGAACAAGCAGAACGCCTTCCAGATCGAACTCGCCAGACTCGAAGACGAGCTCCTTAAGAACTTGTCCGACGCAGACCCCGCCACCATTCTCCAGAACAAGGACCTGATTGAGTCCCTTGAGGTCACCAAGAAGACCTCCAACGACATCCAGAGACAGCAGGGCGAAGCCAAGGAGACTGAGATCAAGATCAACTTCCTGAGAGAAGTCTACAGAAGAGTCGCCTCCGAGGGAGCCATGCTCTACTTCTTGCTCATTCAACTGTGCGTCGTGGACCACATGTATCAGTACTCACTCGAGTCCTTCGTCACCTTCTTCTTCAAGGCCATTGAAAAGACCGAACAGTTCATTAATAATGAAGTCCAATGTAAGATAGTGTATTTTTGTGGATAGTTTGACGAGGAGGAGCCAAGAGTGCTCGCATTGAGAGAGATGATCAGAATGACCATCTTCCAGTGGGTGTCAAGAGGTCTCTTTGAAAAGCACAAGCAGATCTTCTTGTCACAGCTCACCTTCAGACTCATGCAAAAGGGAATCATTGAGGTGCAGTACTCCCTCTAAGAGATGAGCTTCTTGCTCAGGTGCCCCACCAAGACTGACACCGTCAACCCACTTAAGGAGTGGCTACCAGATCTCGCCTGGTACTCAGTCCAGAGACTCATTACCTAATATCGTATTTAAATGGTATCACTCATTGAAATTGAAGGATTCGAACAGTTCTCACAGAACTTAGAGAAGGAAGCCCCAGGAAGATTCAAGGATTGGTACAATGAGCTACAACCTGAAAACGAGAAACTTCCTCTTGACTGGAAGAAACTCGAGCAGATGGCTTTCCAAAAGCTGTTGGTTATCAGATGCCTCAGACCTGACAGAATCACCACTGCCCTTGATAACTTCATTATATCTAATGCCTTATAATCGATTTCTTGTTCATTCGCAGAACCCTCACCAATGGAAATGACTACGTCGATTGCGACTCCACTAGTTCATTCTTCCAAGTGTTGGTATCCTCATACACTGACTCAACCCCCACCACTCCCATCTTCTTCATCTTATCACCAGGAGCTAACCCCGTCAAGGATGTCGAGCAACTTTGCAGAAAGAACGGAGTTGACCCCAACAAGTAAACTCACAAGCAAGCAGTCAAATAGATGTATCTCATTTATCTTCGTACTTAAGTTTTACCTACACACTGTCGCCTTGGGTCAAGGTCAAGATATCGTAGCCATGAACAAGCTCGAAATCGGTCACAAGGAAGGTCATTGGGTCATGCTTCAGAACATCCATCTGATGCCCAGATTCCTCATAGAACTCGAAAAGAAGATGGATATCTATGCCGTTGAGGGCTCTCACCAGAACTTCAGACTCTTCCTCTCATCTGATCCCTCCAACGAGATCCCCATCGGTCTCCTTGAGAGATCTATCAAGCTCACCAACGAGCCTCCTCAAGGCTTGAAGCAGAACATGAAGAGAGCTTTCACCTTCTTCTCTAAGGAAGATATTGAAGATAAGGATCCTAAGATCAAGACCATCCTCTTCGCTCTCTGCTACTTCCATTCAGTCATGATCGAGAGAAGAAAGTTCGGTCCTAAGGGATGGAACATGCATTACCCCTTCAACATGGGAGATCTTAGAGACTCAGCTATTGTGCTCCAGAACTATATGGAACAGAACGCAGCCAGTGGAAAGATTCCTTGGGATGATCTCAGATACATCTTCGGAGAAATCATGTACGGTGGTCACATCGTCGACGACTGGGACAGAAGATTCTGTAGCGCTTACCTCGAGAACCTCATGCAGGACTCTCTCCTCGACGAGGCCGAGCTTTCCCCTTCATTGAGGGCAAGAACATCACCTTCAAATGTCCCCAGCCCCTCGGCTACGAAAAGTACATCGAGTACCTCGAAACTGAGTGCCCAGGTGAGACTCCTCTCGCCTTCGGTATGCATCCCAACGCTGAAATCGATTTCAGAACTAACCAGTGCGTTGTACTCTTCCGTATCCTAGTCGAGCTGCAGCCAAAGGACTCCGGTTCCTCAGAAGGCGGCGGTGGTGGCGGCAAACAAGAGAAGATCCAGGAGTTCATGCACAGAGTCAACGATGAAGTGCAATTGGATCAGAACAAGCTGAACATCGAAGACATCGCCTCCAAGATGACAGATGATAGAGGCCCTTACCAGAACGTGTTCCTCCAGGAGTGTGAGGTCATGAACACCCTCATCAACGAAATCCTCAGGTCCCTGCAGGAAATCGAACTCTCCTTCAAGGGAGAGCTGACTATGACCGAGAAGATGGAGCAGCTCATGGACGCTATCTTCCTCGACAAGGTCCCAGCCACCTGGTCCAAGCTTGCCTTCCCCAGCACCAGAGGTCTCGGCTCTTGGTTGGACAACCTCAAGCACAGACTTGACCAGTTGAACCTCTGGAAGGAGGACCCCACTCGCGTGCCCACAGTCATCTTCCTTAATCGTCTGTTCAACCCTCAGTCCTTCTTGACCGCCATCAAGCAAGTCTACGCCAGAGACAGACAGCAAGAGCTTAACAAGCTTTACATCCAGACCGATATCCTTAAGAAGCTCTATTGGGAGCAGGATCTACCACCCGTGAAGGAAGGCGCCTACATCTTCGGTTTCCACGTCGAAGGAGCCAGATGGGAGCCATCGGTCGGACAGCTCGAAGAGTCCTTCCCCAAGAAGCAATTCTCAGTCGTGCCCGTCGTTAACTGCAGAGCTGCCATGCTTCAGGCTGACGGAAAGGAGGAGAAGGGACTTTATCAGTGCCCAGTCTACAAGACAGAGACCAGAGGAGCCACCTATGTGTTCACCGCCCAACTCAAGACCAAGGCCCCACCTCAAAAGTGGATCTTGGGAGGAGTTGCTATCATCTTGGATGTCGAGGGAGTGTCAGACGCATATGCTCCAGGCAAAGAAATCGGTCTCGCTTGAGCAGAATGAATCAGAATCGCCGCACTATGGTGCCTATATTTAAGTCATCCTTAACCAGTTTATCAGAGCGTATAAAGAAGTGTTCATCATCGACTCTTCTCCAGCTTTATTTTGGTTTTCTTAAGCCTTCAAATAAATTCGTCTCTCTATCTCTAACTATAAATCTCTCATTCCTTCTTTACTTCTTATCTTCACTAAGCTTTTATGATAAGTTTGCTTCATTCGATTATCTTAATCTGCTTGATATTTCAAATTACCCTTTATATAAGTTGAGATAACTTAGAGTAAATTAAAATTACAGAATAATTGTGTAGCAATAACAAAATGTCGTTTTTAGATGACTGGTTGGCGACCATCGTACCAGCCTCCAAGGAGGTGGCAATCTTGCTTTTGCTGTTGAACATCTTCATACCTGGCGTGGGCACCATCATAAACTCGCTCATGGGGAACAGCGTGAGTGGAACTGGCTTGCTCATTGGAATCGCACAGATGCTGCTGACTATCTTCCTCCTGGGCTGGCTCTGGTCCATCTGGTGGGGTGTCGAAATCGCCAAACGGTCTAGAGTCTTTTGATGAGATAGTGATCTAGCACTTGAAATTCAACGAATACTAATCTTACAACTCAAGCTAGAAATAATAGAGAGAATCTTATCTCACTTCCTGTACATTAACTGCTGAGTTTATTTCATCATAGAATTTTAAAAGAGCAAACAATCTTTTCGTCTAATCAATTGAAGAATGCTTGTAAGTGATTTAAGCAATTGATAAAATGAAATAGAAGAGGAAGTTCACATGTGACTATTGCCAGAAGAGTTTCGTGAATACTCGTTTCTTCAAGGGCAGCCACAAAAACACAGTCAACCACATCTTGAATAGAGGCAGGTACTACGAGACCTAGATCAACTTGTAGAAAGTGCAGATGATGAAGAGGCTGAATCGGATCAAGAACAAGCAACAACTTCTGCTCTAGTAAAGATAGATTGAGGAGAGTTAAGGACTAAAGAGTGAGAGAGCACCTGCCTCAGAAGTTAAAAGCGTGAGAGAGTTGCAGAGGGAGGATTTCAAAAACGAGTAGCTCAGAAGACAGGCACAGGAGTTAATTCACTTAGAGGAGACTTGCCCTCACGTGCAGGTGTTCGGCTTTTGCAACTACCAATCTCAGTGCAGGACCAAGTATGTGCAGCTCAAGCGTCTTCCAACTGCTTACTCGAGTATGTCAGTCTAAGGCCAGTGGAGGAAGGTCTCCAAGTTAGAGCAGCTCAGAAACATTCAGTCCTACTTTTAGAATAAGAAGAGGCTCATAATCCTGAAGTACACTAGGGAGAAGTTGCTGAGGGACTTCGACTGCAAGAACATCAAGGAGTTGTTTACTAAGATACCTCCATCGATGATGCCAGCCATATTCTACAGTAACTACTTCCAGAGACTGGCGAGCAAGGATGTAAGGAGCTTGATTGATGTGAACTAGATGCTTAAAGTCAGAGAAAGCATAGGGTGGAATCGATGATTGAGTAGTGTATTAATAGTTTAAGAAAATACTTATAAAAATTAAAACTTTTTGCTTTAATTATTAAAAATCATGGAATACAAACTATTTAGCAACTTCATCTTTATACTTGGATTTTTAAGCTATGAAGTTTAATCATTTACACTCAAGAGTTTACTGAAACAAACCTTCTAGGATCTATGAAATGAATAGTCCAATTTGAGTGTTTGTAATATGAGCTATTACCAATCGAAGATCTAAACTATGAGTGCATCAGAATTGATTGAAGAGAGCGAAAATAAATAAACTATCATTGTTGGGACTTTTGATTCATCAGACAGCTCTAGGTAAGTAAGTAAACGAGAAAGAAGTTGTCATTAAAGCTAGATCTTTGTGCTTTCTAAATTTATGATATTTACAGTGAGTCAGTGAGAGACACGTGTAGGTTGTTTGCTTTTATAAATGAGATTAGACTTGAAGAACTGCACAATAAAGTAAATAGCTTCCTCTGAATTTATCATTTCTAGGAAAACCCACATCAAGTGCTCGCTTTCGATAAAGGAGCAGAAAGCTACCATAGAGAATTACAAATTGTCAAGTCTCTCTTTGATAGCCAGAGTCATTCCCTGTTCTTAATAAAGTAAGAAATATTTATTCCCTCTAATAAAACTCACCTATAGAATGAGGACTGTTTATGAGTATTTGGGAGAATTCGACACTCAAAGTTTCTTAAGATTCCAGCATAGAGTCGAGAAGCCTTACATCAATTTGTATCTCGAGGGTAAGCGATAATACATTAGACTAATTCTTTCTTTTTAGAGCAAGTGGAAAGATTCCTAGATCCTACTTAGCCATTCTTCGATCTCCAGCAAAGACCAGAGGTGCTGATTCAATCAAGCTACAATGCACTCCCTCTAAAGACTAGAGTAATCTTAGTCCTCTAATACTAAACGATGGAGAGGGAGCAGTATCTAGACTATCTCATGAGGACCGCCCCTCACTTCTTTAACAGAGAGGACATAATTTTTGGCTTGATAGAGTTTCATCACACTCCCTTGCTTGCTCTAAGGAATATTTTGGGAGGGGAGGAGTTGCCAATTTTATAGTCAGTAATTGACAAGGACAGGTACGAGAGCAGCGAAAACTTCATGATAGTGATTGGCTCTGGCGTCACTTATGAGAAGAGTTTCAGTTTAGAAGATTATGATGAGCAAATTATTCAGTACGGAGAGATAATAGAGACAGATAGCGACGGCTTAACAGATTAAATCTATGGCGTAATCTACGTTCCATTAAGTGGCTTCTAGAGTAGAGAGAGCTTTCATCTCTTTATAGAGGAGTTTTCTACCTTTAATATTCACCTGGCAAGAGATTTGGATGTGCTAGCTCTCAAAAAGTAATTTGAATTTAATATGTAAGAATTAAATTATTCTTTTCTCCTTGAATCATCTGTAAAGAGCCACATTTTGATATTCCAAGTGCCTGAGTAATTCATCAACTAGAGTGAAGATATTTTAGACCTAAAGGATTCTTACAACAAGTATGAAAACAAGAATCTAGATTCGTCATTCGCTCTTCACAAAAGTTTAGACAATTCAAAAGACTTCAGGAATGAACTTGGTTCAAACTTTCAACTGATTTTATTCCCAAAGGAGCTATCATAGAGAGTTTAAGAGCTGATCACTTAATAAGAATAAGAAGTGGAGCTATCTACAATTCCTTTATAAAAAAATGAACAAGTGATTAGGGTGACAGTTTTAGTGGCTGGATAGAATGGAATCATTTATTAGAAAAGTTAGATAGATAAATTAGGAATTGAGTAGCAGATCTTAGACTAGGAATCTCGATTAGAAAAACTTCATGCTTTTGAACAACTAAACACGCTGATAGAAGAGTATGTCTAAGAATTTAAAATTATTCTCACTTGTATTTGCAAATTTGAGCGAAACAACCTCACCATTATAAACTAAGTATATTTCAATTCCCATCTAGACATTGACCTGAAAACTCATTTCTCCACGCTGTCTGACTATTCTGAACTAAGGGTGCTAAAAGTGGCACTTGATAAATAAGACGTGCTCTTGTTCCTCTTTTCTTCTCAAAAAGAGTCCTAGCCATGGGAGGAGACACAGAGAATAAAGTACTTGCTCAAGTCCTCATTGGACAAGGTGGATGCTTTTGGCTACAAGGAATTGAAATTAGCTAGACTAGACTCAAAAATTAAAGTTGATTTTTCATTTTTCTAATTAGACATCTACACTGACAAGATTCCAGATTGGCTTATCTCTCTGAGAAATAATGGACACGTCCACGTTCCAAACCTCATCTACCTCAAACTTGATCACAAGTATTTATTTCTCTTTCAACATATTTATTTGTTTATAGATGATCACGTGGAGGATGAGGTAGAGCAAGCGATCTATGGGCACCACGAGGCTTACACAGACGAGAACTTATATCGCTTCATCACCACTAACTCCAGGCACCCACTCCACATGCCTCACAGCCAAGAAGAGGCACTCGAGCTTATAAAGCAAAGGTACAAACTCAAAGTTGAAGAAGATTACTATGCGAGTATGCTTAACTAAGAACTTTGAACTTAAAACGTTATGATCATTATAATGAAAAAATACTGATCCAGTTTTTTTCATCTACTACTTTTAAAGATTGAATTTAGATCTTGCTCATATCAAGATAAATAAAGAGAGAAAGAGTAATTCATGAATAATTAGAAGAAGTTGTATAAACTAACTTTAATAGGTTTGTTACAATAGTACTCTAAATTTTATTTCCTTAAAGGAGATATAGCAAGCAACTCATTATCGAAGTTTATTAAAAGCTATTATAAAATGGACAGGAAAATTTTATAAGCATTAAGATAGAGGTCGACCAGAGTCAGTCAGCCTGGCTTTTACAACGACCTGCCCAGAGAATTCGTGCAACTGATATAGAAGACTAAAGAATTCAAGGACCTCTCAATAATGGCCATAGGGGAGGTCTTCAGAGAGATTGAAATCATAGAGCTCTACCGTGACGAGGAGAGAGATAGGATCCGCGAAAGAGAGATGAGGGAGGCTGAACTTATTAAGGTTGGTGGATAGACACTTTAAAATGAGAGCAGGCCATCACTGACTGGGAATGAATATAACGATGTCGATATAGAGAGGGAGCTCTCAAAGAGGCAGACTTCGTTGTTGCTCAGAGATAGCAGCAGCGAGAGGGAAGGAAGCGCTTCGAATAGCCCTGAGAGATAACCAAGCACTAAGGAAGGTGCTAACTCTAAGTTGAAACGATAGAAAACGAATAACAAAGTCCAGTTTCAGAATTCAATTCAAACTTCCACACTTCCATAACTTGCAAGGCAACAGACTGTATAGGTGGCAGACCCAATCCACCTGGACTTCTACGTGCTGCTGAATGGGAAATGCGAGCTGACCTTCCATGTTATGAAAGTCTTCGATCCTTACTAAACTGAGGAGGATTTGAAGTGCTTGACTAAGGAGGATTTGGAGAGGAGAGAGCAAGGCCAGATTTTGAAACGCCTCGGCACCAAACTCAACAGCCTCTTAGTCACTCCTTATTTCTATCATGGACTTAAATTCACACTATCATTATTTCCAGACTGAGATCTCAGAGATAAGGGAGGAGAATCTGCTTCGAAAGAAAGACCCGAATATCCTCAAACTAGCTGAGGAGTACCTCTAAGATCCAGATAACGAGCAGCAGACATTCACTGCTTTTGCCCCTTGGAACCGACTGCAGACTATCAGTGACATGAACATAGGTGCTCTGAGGCCCAACTACTACGAATACTATGACTAAGTTTACAACATCGTAAAGTAGCAGATGGCGAACCAGCCCATGGCCAAGTTCCCTCGCAAGGTGCACAAGTTCGAGGACAAACTCATGAGTATAAGAACTCTCGAGCAGAAGAGCACCCTCCTCCGCCTTCCCTTCAAGAAGATGATGCGCATAGTACAGTCCTTCTGGGCCAACTACAACCAATTTGCAGACTTGCTCTATAACCACGTGCCCCTCCTGACCACCTACACTTTGAAATAGAAGCAGCGCATGATTGAAACCTTCCAGGAGGATAATTTCCAGCCCAACTAGCCCATCTTCAAGGAGAATACTCAGCTCAAATACGTGTACTTGATCGCCAAGGGATCCATCAGGATCACTACCACCTCTAATCCTTACACGAAGAAGCTGAATAAGATCCAGGGGTTTGATGACAGCTTGGACAAAATCTTGGTCAAAAATTTCGCAGGAATCGGGAATCTCTCTAGAACAACAGTGGAGAATAAGATTGGCTATGTGTAAGAGGGTTAGTGGCTTGGGGAAGAAGTAGTACTCATGAATCTGCCGGTTCTATATACAGCAGTCGCGGAGGATGAAGTGAAAGTGCTAAAAGTTGCAGTGAGCGATTTCAAGTACAAGTTCACGCCTGAGATCCATTAATTGGAAAATTCGAATCCTCATGAAACTTTTAGTCTTTCTTAGAGTTAATTAATTGATGCAGGTGAAGACTATGGAGAAACTGAACTGGGTAAGAGACAGACTGGAGACATGCCACAAGATAAGAAAGTAGATTCAGTCGCTTGATCCTAGCACAGAGACACTTGAGAAGACTTTCACCCACGTTAAGAATAACTACCCACTCTCCAGCAATTAAGCCGTCTAGAATATTATGAAAGCGATTATGAAGCAGACTTGCAATAATCCCAACTTACTTATAAAGAAGAAGAAGTATGATAGGATAGTGATAATTACTTTTTTACTGCTCTTCACTTAGAATAAGAGGATAGAGAATAAGAGGGAGGAGTCAGAGATGCAGAATGGCGGAGGCCAGACTTTCAAGTCCTACATAGTGGAGCAGGAGCGTATCAAGCACATGAAAATGAAGCTGGCGAGGGCTTTGAAGAGCTAATTCGCAAACAAGCAAGGACAAGATAAAGCCAACTCTGGTTATAGTCCAATCGGAGGTGGCTCCAAATAGGATTTAAGTTTGCTATCATCACCTGATAAAGTGAGAGGAGATCATGGTCAGTAATAATATGTGAGTCCTTAACAAGTTGAAATGAATATCAATGAGACACTCCAAGAATCTCAAGTCACAATTTTTCTACAATTACTTTTTAAGTGGAGGATAGATCTCAAAGTGAATTAGAAGAGAGCACTTCAAAAGTTTAATTACAAGAAGATGAATAGAAAGTGATGAAGATTCCAAAACTGACTCTGTCTTTAAGGAAATTGAAGGTGGATTAAAACACCCAGATCAATTCAATCTCAATCATAAACTAAAATTCTCAAAGCCAATTAGACAATCTCTAATAGACGCAGGCTCAAACTTAACGAGAATACTCCGACAGCCTGAGGAAGGTAACTAACCGAAGTGATGAGCAGACCTCTTATCTATCAGGGTAGTTGAAGCTTCCCTCTTCATCAATGGGTGACCTGTCTCCAAGCAAACATGAAAAGAGCCATAGCACTATACTAATTTCAAAAGTTTAACCAGGGTAAGAGGCAGCAGAGTAATTCAAAGAGACTCTGCACATTAATTCACTTTCAAGTTAAAGACTCAACATCCAGAGGGATCAAAGCACTGAGAAATTGGAGTTATTCAAACGTAATCTGATTGAGAGGGACTAGAAAGATTACCAAAGTTCCAGGAATAAGAGTATATACTTCCCAGATCATTATCTCATATGACCATTTTCGATATTATTGCTTTAAGATGTGGGCATGAATTCCATTAACAGTAAGAATTTGAGAGCGCAGTTGACTTACTAGACCTAGAATCTGAAGTCTCAAAGACTGCTCTAAGATTTGAAGACCCAGTCCACTTATAAAGAACAATCCACTCTCAATTAAAATGAGCTCTAACCACTGGAGCAGACTTTAATCACTTATTATAAGAAGCCTTTCCCATTTTTTTTAAAGACTTTCAACTTTGAGAAGCGCTCTCAGTCTGTGATTCAAAGATACGTGACTCAGCATCGCAGCACCCTCCTCCTCAATCAGCGAAACGCCCGCATCCATCAAACCCTGGAGCCTAGTAATCAAGTTTTCTAGGCCGTCTAGAACAGATTCGATCAGAGGAAGAGACTAAGTCACGCTTCCCTCTCAAGGCCTCTCAATAAGCTTGTGGCTGACCCCAATCATTCGATGAGCCAATACATCAGCAACAAGAAATTCGTGCCCACTATAAAGCAACACGCGATCAAGAGCAGTATGAATAATATAGGCATGAGGGTGGAGGGGAATAGGCTGGACTGTAATAGAACCTTTGACAACAAAAATCTGAAAGTTACTTTCGAAAATGCTTATGGAATTGATTGACTAGAATTGTTAACATTAGAGAGGATAAGTATGAATGAATGAATGATCACCTTACTCATTTGAAAATTTTAATTTCTATAACACTTTCTATGCAAACTGTTGAGCAAGTATTCAGCTCTTCATAAAGAAATAAAGTCACTTTAAAATAGGTTGCTTGAGGTTCTTCTACATCATGATAGCTGGGGTCTTAAGCAGTTTAGTTTTGATGAGTTGAGAATCGTAACCCTTGCTGCCTTCCCCATCATATCTGGTGGTCTTAGATCCTTACTCCTGCTGAATCTTCTCTATGAAGGTGCTCTTGTTCAACAGCCGTTGCAGTCTTGGGGAGAAAGGCTTGCCCTGCATCTGCTTCTCATTCAGCTCTTGGAGCTTCTGAGGATCTTGCTGTGCCAGAGCACTTGTATACTATCTTGACATCGCACCCGCCTTATTTCTTTCATCTTTTGATCTGCCAGAGAAGAGATAGCAAATAAATTATGCTAATGATGATGGATGAGATTGGTTTGAGTGTTCAGGCCCCAGCTCCTGTCAGACATGATATCTTTGTTAAAGCCATCTATTCTCTCTTTGTTCTAGGAACTGACTATAACATGTGCGCTCTCGTTTCTCATTAAATCCTGACTCAACTGACTGAACTCGTCAAAAGAATAGCCCCCGTTCGCACTTTAAACAAGATTTAAGAATACCAAATATATTGACTCTCTTTGAACTTGCTTGCTGTTGTTGAGTATTGTGGAAGGTTCGGTTGAAGAGCACTCCCCGTGGACCCTTGAGCTCTGAAGCTCTCTTCTTGTACTTATTCGCCTGTGAATTCTCTCTGCTCCCTATACTTACTAAAGCATACTTATATAATAAAGTACTTGGGAGCAAGCTCTCCTGCTTAAGTATAGACCGACTAGTCAGATAATATAATAAACAAGAGTTATTATTTTAGATAGCCTGCATTAGAGACTGAGAAGTTCCTTTGCGCTGCCAAATTAGGATCTTCTAAGAAGATGGACTGGTCATTATGCACGAGCAGCATATCAGTGACGTCGTTCTGGTTCATGTTGAGTCTGATCTGCTGTCTCTTGTTCTTGGGGTTGAGTTGGTTGTGCAGGTTCTGGATAAAGCCTGAGGTGTTGTTGTACTCCTAGGACTGCTCTTCTATTGTTTACAGAGATGCGGAGTCTCAAAAGAGACATAAATATTTGTAATTTTTGATATATTGGGAGAGTCCTGCTGTGAATGAGCTCTGCTAGAGGCTCGACCATCCATGGTTGATCTCTTGTCGCCTCTTCCAAAGCCAGAGGGCTCTGTGTTGTTAAGGACTGAGATGTGATGGCTGCTCATGTGTTAGGTAGTGGAGGAGGAGTACATGGAGGTGTTGAAGTACATGGTCCTCGACATGCGGTTGAGCTCCTTGCTCTGCTCGTCCACTGACTTGCCAGCCCTCTGCTTGTCTTTGAAATTCACCTGTACTCCAGTCTTAGGAGCTAAGACAAGTAGAGAAATTTAAATTTCTTGTCTTGAATAAGACGTCTGAAGGGTTGACCATGGGCTTGAACTCAACCACCTCATGGCATAAATATAAAGCATTATAAAATTATTATTTTTACAATGGCTTGCTTCTTCATTCCCTAGTCTAAACTTCTTCTTGGACCCCTTACTAATTTGGGAGTCGTCATTGATATTTTAGAGAACTCGCTCCAGGGTTTTCTCCACTCCTTTCTTCAAGACGGCTGCTCCACTCTGAATAGGCTTCAGTTTAGTTTCAGCTAGGGACTTTGGCAGCTTATCCATCCTCACTCCATTGGGGTCATTAAACAAAAAAAGCAAATTTTATATTTAAGAAGTCAACTAGTATTGCTAAAAATGAAAGAGATGAAATAAGGACTCACTGCATTCCTAGATTATGATAGGAGCTTGCCCTCGTGTGTAAATGTGTATTTAGTCTTCCCATCGTTCAAGTTAGGACCCCTGCTCTTTTATTATCCAGATAAACCAACCAATAATAATTATTGGTTCTCATTCATAGAGAAGTATACTTTCGATTTAAGAGACTGCCTTGACTTGCAAGCAACTCTCTGAGTCTCGCCTCATCTCTCAACTTTTTCTTCCTAGCCCAGTCGATGATCTAGTCCACTTCCCTGTCCTGATCATTCTTGGGAGAGAAGAGCATCTTTCTGTTATAGTATTCATTCAAACTCACCTGCCTCACCTCCTTCTTCTCAGCCGCCTCCCTCATAGTTTACACCTTAGGCTCCTTACCGAAATCAGTCTGAGTCTTCAGCAAGTTCAGATTCAGAAAGAAGTTCTACTGAGATTGGGCGTGCTTCAACTTCTGGGGACTTGTCGGAGTTTACATGTCGTTGTTCATATCCTGCTCCAAGATGCTGTTCTTGGAAAATTAAGATAAGTGAATGATGATGAATTGAGGAGAGAGTGGTTAATTTAAAATCGACTCTTGATGGCTCTCTAGTTTTGTGGAGACTTGCCGAGTGACTGCGGGCTGAGGATGTCAACTAAGAACCGCTCACTCTAAGCGTCATTATCCACAGCAGTGTTCAAACCAGACTTGATGTGGCTGAGGGCAGTGCCTCTCTTCTTGAAGAGTGGAGGCAGGAAACCTTTATTAGTGGACATGGGGGTATAGCTGGGGTCATTCTAGCCAGTCACATCCAGATTCAGTGGCTTGAAAGTTGCGACCTGCCTAGTGAAAGACATCGTCACATCCACAGGGGCTGGCCTCGGCTCCTCATCCTCACACCAATTTTATTCTGGCTAGTTTATCCCTTCGCAGCAAGGGGACTCTGAATAGTTGATGTTGTCGAAATGGAGCATCTTGCTTATGTAAATAGTTGAGCCTCTGTTCAAGAGGTGCTCTCTCATTTGAGTTCGGAGCACAGTCCTAGAGTGGTAGTAAGCATCCCAGCGATTGATTATATCGTTCACGACATAGGAAGCAGCAGCCACTGACTCTATAGCTGCTTTACTAAGCTCTGGAAAGAGCGAGAGGTAGGATTCCTCAGGCACCTCCTGAGGGTTTGGAGTCTTGTACTACAGAATATCCTGATCTTGCTCTGGGAAGGCAGAGGCTGAAAAAAATGAGTTCATTATCAATATAAGATTCGGCTTACCATCTTGAAGAATCTTGGCATCAGTTTAATCCATGATTATCGCAGCTGCTGTTTATTTCAGAAGTTGATTATAATATTTTTTGAATTAAAGCAGAAAAAAGGTTTCTTATTAGAGTGAGTGAGTGTGAATTTGGTCACAAAAGAGGGAGCAAGGCCAATTGAATTACTTGTGAATGAAAATTGATATGTGTGTCAGGAAATTAAATTGATACGTCACCGTCTTTTTAAATATACTTGCTATTACAAACATACTAGAGAGAGATCAAGACTTCTATCAAGCTAGCTTGAAAAAAGGAGGGGTGCTCACAACTTTGCGGGCTCTCTGAGCTCGGCAAAACCCTTGAGGCAAATCAAACCTCTCTCCTTGGTCTTGGTCTGGAAGGTGATGATGTTACCGTCCTTCCATGACTCTACGATCAGAGTCTCGCCGGGGAAGATCAAACAAGTGAGTAAGATGAAATACTTATCCTGTTTGGGAAGACGTGACTGACGAACCTGCTGCTGAAGGCCTTGATTAGGGTTGCATCACCATTGCAGTAGGAGTCGTAAATCATTCTGGCTGTAAAACCATAAGTACACAGACCGTGCATTAGGAAATAGATTACACCCTAATATAGATGTCAAGTGCAAGATAGGTCTCTCAAATCCACCCACCTCAGAGAAGTTCTTATCAATATGGAGGGGGTTGATGTCTCCATTCAGTCTATAGAGAATGGCCTGGTTGGGGTAGGTGGGACTGGTTGCCACGTTGTCAGCAGGTCTCTCTGGGATCGGTGGGTAGTTCACAACGGGTGGCTTGCCCTTAGTTCCGAACTTCTTGATGCCTCTGAAGACGAGTAGTCTGAGGATCTTGGCGTGGAGCTCTCCAGTAGTTTTATTGGTGATCAGCGACTCCTCAGTGATGGTGATCATCTTCTTCTTGTCTGCGATGTCCAACACTCGCTCCTGCACGATCAGAGGGCCGGAGTCTCCCATGATGGGCTTCAGGATCTGCAAATTCTCCTCACCGTACAATAGCATCATGGGGTTCAGCTCTGGGGTTCCGGGGATTATAAAGTAGAATTATTCACTACTCAAGTATACTATAAGAAGATCTTAAAAACTTGGGTGTAGTCCTTGTGGGCGATGACTGATGCCATAGTTGTGAAGGCCTGGAAGTTCTGGTCGTTCTCATAGGTGAACTTGAGGTGGTCCTCGTTGAGGGCGTCTTGGTTGAAGCCGATGGAGATGGCGTAGAGCTTCATGAGGTTAGGGTCCAGTTCATACTCATAGGTACTAAAGATATCATCATTATCGCAATGATGATCATTAATGCTTCTATATAGGTTTCGTATTTGTGCTAGATCGCTTTTTCGAGATTGATCTCGGGCTGGGCTGTCTCAACCATTCCAACTACTAGATAATTTAAGATTTTAAAAATCTTTGCCTCATCCCAAACTCAGTGACGTTGCATTCACGAGAATACTCTACTTTGGAATTTAAAGGTTAAGTTAAATAAAATAGAGAGCGAATGAACTTGCAGCGTTCGGTGTAGTGAAGATTAGAATACGAGAATTCCACTGCACCTGATTATCTCAAGTGGTGAGTAGAGCTTAATCTGGCTAATAATTTAATGCCTTGAAACATTAATTCTTAGATGGCGACTCTTTCTAGCATCATCCCTCTGCACATGGAATTCTCCTGGCGCCGCACCCCGCCAAGCCTCACCCTCTCATCATATTTATTACTGCTCAGGGCGACTCCGCGGCCCCTCAGATGGTCACCAGCTCGTTTTCCTTTCTCTCCTTATACTCAGTGTACAATTCCTTCAGGTGCTTTATTTAAAGCGTAAAAATCTAATTTGAAATGCTCAAGAGCCCTTCTGGGGTCGAGACCCTTGGGGCAGGTGAGGGAGCACATACCAATCTGGTAGCACTCTCCGAGTTTCATGTCTCCTCCAATCTTTTCGAGTCTCTCGTCGGTGTACTCGTCTCTGGAATCAATAACCCACCTGTAGGCCTGCATCAGCACTGCGGGGCCCAGGTAGTCCTGAGGGTGCCACCAGTAAGAGGGGCAGGTGGTCTGGCAGCAGGCGCAGAGCACGCACTCGTAGAGACCGTCGAGCAACTTACGGTCCTCGATTGACTGGAAGTACTCGCGTTGGCCGGGCTCCTTGGGGGTCTTGCGCTTGAGGTAGGGGTCGATGTACTTATACTGAGAGTAGAAGTGAGACATGTCGACGACCAAGTCCTTGAGCACGAACATGAACATGAGGGGGGAGATGGTTGACTTGTCCTGGTTCTGCTTGTTGATGGGGCAGATGCAGGCCAAGTGATGGCGACCATCGATATTCATGGCGCAGGAACCGCAGATACCCTCTCTGCAAGAGCGACGGAAGGAGAGAGTGGGGTCGATCTCGTCCTTGATCTTGATCAAGGCATCGAGGAACATAGCACCGCACTTGTTCATGTCCAAATAGTAGGAGACGTACTTGGGGCGGTCCTCGGGGTCATTAGGGTTGGATCTGTAGATATCGAATCTCTTCATTGTTTTCTTCTGATCCTCAGTGAGTCCCTAGTCGAACTCAGTGATGTAGTTAACAAAGACATATAGAATTATTGAGAAGGGTGAGTGTGCATATTTTTTGATAACCTTGAAGATTTCTCCGACATCGCCAATGCTGGTCTTCACTCCTGGAGCCTCATTGGAGGCAAAGCTTCTGTTCTGCAGGCAGGAGGCGAGGTAGGTAGGCTTGGCCAGAGCCGCAAGGGTGCTCTGAGAGCGAGCGAAGTGCTTGAATAGTTGCATTTCTATTGTATGTTATAAATTTAATATTATTAATTACAACTAGCCCCTGATCTAAGAGTCACTCTTCATTCCCACATCATCATCATCAGTTGTTGGTTCTAAAATTAATTAGCTGCTCAAGATATCAAACTTATTTATTTTCTCTCCACGCTTTTGCTTCTTTAATTTGAAGTAAGGAGTATCAGAAGAAATATGTAGATAGAGAGAGAGAGAAATCTGCTTGTTAAGGTAATTATAGGAGGGAATAAATTGAAAGAAATATATAAAGAAATACAGCAGCGACATTAAAAAACAGGCAAATTATTCATATGGAGAAAAAGGAGTATCTCGTTGGAGTAACTATCATAGAGGGTCGAAACTTTACTAAAAAAGTTTATAATGATTATCATGATGTTTAAATTTTTAAACTTGAAAGGTAAAGACGCAGCAGGTACATCAGATCCCTTCGTGCGCATAACCTGTGCTAACTTACCCCCTCAGGTGACTCTGAAGAAATTCAAAACCAATGCAGTAGTCTGGAATCAGTCTTTTACATTCTCTGAGCTCATGATGAATCAACACGAACTAGAAACCTTTGAGCTCATAGTGGAGGTCTTTGACTACAACGCACTCATGACAAATGAACTAATCGGCTACTACTCGATCGGCCTCTCAACACTCTATCGCAATCTCAATCATGAGTTTTACCGCACTTGGCTGACACTCTTCAACCCAGAGATGCCCAACGAAATACAGGGCTATCTGCAAGTCTCCTGCTTTATAGTGGGATAAAATGAGCGGCCACCTGCTCATGCCTAGGACTAGAACATCCTAGACGATGAAGAAGAAATCGATGAGGAGGCGCTGTAAGGTCTCTCTGAGGAATAGAAGATCTAAATCATGAAGAAGAAACAAGGCATCTTC
The DNA here is from genome assembly GCA_027382625.1 of Tetmemena sp. SeJ-2015. Classification (NCBI taxonomy): domain Eukaryota; phylum Ciliophora; class Spirotrichea; order Sporadotrichida; family Oxytrichidae; genus Tetmemena; species Tetmemena sp. SeJ-2015. The sequence goes on from JAJKFJ010020724.1 coordinate 40,542, forward strand.
ATCCTCTCAGAGCCTTAGATGCTGAGAAAGGGTTATCAACTGTCTGTTAACATTCTGAAAGCAGAAGGCTTACCGTAGTGTGATAGTTCAGGATAGTGTAACTCATTCGTCTCAGTCAGAGCTGTTGGATCTGTCTAGACCTCGCGAGTGGTAGAGGAGAATTACAACCCTATATTTAACTCCAAGCTATGCTATCCAGTTTGGCTTCCAATTCTCAACGACAAGATTACAGTAAGGATATGGTCTTAAGTAAGAAGAGGCGCAGATGTTTTCATAGCTAACATCCCTGAATACCCCTCAGCGTTTGACTACTTTAACATCTCAAAGATCTTGTCTAATGATGGGAAGATGCGCTCTACCTGGTTCAATCTCTATGGAGTCCATCCATTGGAGAGAGGGTGGTTTTCTTCAAACAAGGTGAACAAGAAGGAGGGCTCTTTCTACTTGGGGAGAGTACTTATTTCAACGCAGCTTTCTCCTAACGATAAGCCACAACTACTCACCACAATTACCTAGCCTGTAAAGGAACCCACGTCCTAAAAGTTCATGCTCTGGGTTGACACCTATGACCTTGTGAACTGTGATGAAGCGAATGGAAACGATGTCTGGGTTGTGGCAACCATCGGCTCTTACTCCACTTCAAAGCATCTTGCAAGATACAGGGATAAGACGAATAGCTACTCTTGGAAAAAAGTGTCCATCAAGTCTCTGTCTGTAGATTATCCGCAAGACCTGAGGTAGACACCAGATATCATCATAAATGTGTACTCTGAGAAAACTTTCAAGGGAGAATATAGACTAGGCTATATTAGGATCCCAGCCAGGGACTGCAGAAGGAAAAATGCGCAACCATAGTGGTATAGACTCAAGAGTCCGACTAATGACAAAACCTGCCCTGGTATCATTCTGATGAACGTGCAGTACATTTGGGAGGGATAAGATCTGGAGAGGTTCCCAAAGTAGAGAACTGAGGGAAGCTATCGCTTATTTGCACAAGTACTTACTGGCTATGATATAGCTCCTGCCTACAATGACGATACACTCAACACGAAGATAGATATAAAAATTGGAAATGTGGTCGTGCAGAAGGAAGGTATAACTACTGAAGCAGTTGCTGGTCGTTTTCCAGTTTGGAACTAACTGAAAGTCAAGGATGTAGTTCTGGATAAGAATCTCCAGTTTGCTTCTGACATGAGAGTTCTCCTCTATAACTGCACCAAGTCTTTAATCTTAAGGTGAGACCAGTAAGAAGTCTTAGGGGAGTTCTGTGTACCTATATCCTCAATAAGCCAGAAGTTATTCTCTAAGCCACAGTTTTTCAACTTGATAAATAATGATGGAGACTTCTAAGGATAAATCCTGGCTAGATTCTTCTTGAAAGAGATAGATTCCAAAAAGAAGAAGGATGACATATCAGGAATTCTGGAGGAGTTCAATTAGATAACAAGAATCGCTTTCAAGGTAAACATAGTGATCTCTGTATTCGGTCTAAGAAATCTCATATACTTCGCTAAAAGACCTATCGTCACACTTAGACTCACTAATGATCCTCAGAAGAGAGAGCTGAAGATAAAGTTAGAAGAGGTTTTAGATTCTCGGAATCCCAACTTCGGAAGCATCCTGGCTTTTAAAAATGTGGAACTGCCCTTCGAGCCTTTGTTGTGGCCTTAGCTTGAAGTAACTGTAGTCGATGAAGGGAATTCCTTCGGTCTAGGAGGCTGCGAATAGTGCTACACCATTTTATACTATATCTTCTATGTTCATTATTTATTTTCCCGATCTTTGAGTTCGCAGATTTTCTGAGAGAGGAGGATATAAACTTTGGCCAGGCCTAGCTCAATAAGAACCAGAACAAGCTCTCTCTAGTTTGACATACACTCTATATAAGATTAGTTATTTATAAGTTTAGAGATAGATAAACCCCTAATTGTTCTACCAGTAATTGATGAACCAACGATCTGGCAACAACAAGCCGAACACTTCCACTCAGGAGGAAGAGGAGAGGGAGCTAGAGAGGTATTATGAGACTGGGGGTATGATGCGTGACGAAGACGATGAGGATGGGAATCACTTGGACACGAGCAACAACGACTTCGGTATCAACATGGTGGGTGGACTCAGGATCAAAGAGCTGGATTAGTCCTAAGACTTGCAGAGGCGCTATTTCGGAGGCGTTGGAGATGATGAGGATGACGAGGATGATGATAATGAAATAGGCAACAATAGAGGGGGTATGATAGATGCGAGAGATGTCAAGTTAGAGTTCAATAAACGAGCTAGCAAGTTGAGAGGGGGCGAGGAGAACAAGCGAACTAGCAACTTGAAAGCTCATAAGGACTAGGAAGGGAACATGAGGGGTGCCTCTAGTAACGTACTCGAGTCTCACCAAGAGCTACTTAATAACCAGCAGAGAAGCGGTAATAAGAAACTGACCTAGAAGAGTGGATAGGTCAATAACGTTGACCTAGGTAACTTGATAGAGATAGTCTGCACACCTCAGCTCAAGTAGGAGGAGGAGAGGGTGAGACTTGCTAAGATCACGGAGCTAGAAAAGAAGTCAGACAAGCTCATGCTGTAGATTCAAAACATTCAGACCAGGGAGAAGAAAGAGCAGAAGAAGGCGGAGCTGATGGAGGTAAAGAATATGATACAGCAGCTGCAGGAGGAGAAAATGACGGAGCAGAAGTTTTGGGGGTATGTGGTAGATGAGGCAAACGGGCAAGAGGAATTTTAATACGGGAGAGAGGTCATTAGAGAGGGGACCTTTGAAAAATACCTCAAGCCACCCTATAGATCCTTCCCACTGTTTACAAATAACGGCAACGCTGCTAAGACAGCTCAAGTTGGGTAAGTTCACATGTAATCTTAATAAACTTGTTATAGTGGACTCTTGAGAAGTGGATAGCTGACAGGTGCATCTTTGAAGGCGGCTATAAAAGTGAAAAGAGTGGACGACGATTCTGACAGCTCCTCAGATAGTGAAAGTGAGCAAGAGCAAGATAAGAAGCAGCCACAAAATGGGAAGACTAAGAAAGGAGGCAAGACTGCTGGAGGATCAGACTCTGATGGCTCCGCTGAAATGGAATTTGAAAATGAGAAAGGAAATGCTGATCGAAATGAAGAAGATAAGGAAACTCTCATTCTCTAAAGTAAAAATTAAATTAGCAAGCAAAGAATTTTTTGTCTTATTTTCTTTCATAGAAATTTTCAATAGATACCCGTTTGATATCACTAAAGAGAGATTCATGAGAAGCATCATAATGCAAAAGCAGAACTTTAAAGTGAGAGTCTACTTGCTCACTTGCTAAAATCTCTCTGCTATTGACTCTTATCTAGACTTAAAGTCCAAGCTAGCTGGACTCTAAGCACTCTGCTCCGCCGATCCTTTTCCAATCATTATAGTTGGAGATGGAAACAATGACACCTAAGAGTAAAAGGTGAAGTACATAAACGAAAGAGACAAGGAGGTACCACAGGATCTGAATCCCAAGTTCTTCAGATCATACGAGTTCGATGCCTCTTTCCCAGAGGACTGGAAGATAGAGATCCAAATCCATGACAAGGGCAGAATCTCCTACACTGATGCCCTCATCGGCTCTACTGTGATTGACCTCGAGGACAGATACTACGGTAACTTCCGCAAGCAAGTGGCAGACAGCCTTGAGCTGCACAAGGAGCAAGCCTAGAAGGAAATTTTATTAGAGGACCGCAAGGAGCAGCCTGATTAGAGATACATACTGGAGAGGAAGCATAAGATAGACAAGATAGTCAAGGAGATAGCTTAACTCAAAGCCATAGAATAGAAGCCAGTGGCTGTGGAGTTTAGGGAGCTGCGACACCCAAACAAGAAGCAGGTTTAAGGGATGATAGAGATGTGGGTGGAAGTACTCACATAGGAGGAGGCAAGGCGGCTGCCCATGTCTAGACTGCAAGTGCAGAACAAGGAGGAGTATGAAATCAGACTCATCATCTGGGAAACTAGAGACATACCTTTGGTTAATGGAGAGTCAGTCGACATTTTCTGCAAAGTTAGCTTAAAATATTTATGAGGATACCTTTCTTCTCTATATGATATTTGCTTTGACCCAACAGGCTGGGCTGGAAACGAGATAGAGAAGACAACAGATGTTCACTATGGCTCAAAGGATGGGAGGGGTATTTTCAACTACAGATTCCTCTTCGATGTGCAGATGCCGTGTGAGTTCCCCAGACTTAAATTCCAAATCTATGACTATGGACTCATCAACGACGAAGCGATTGGAGAATCAATCCTCAACCTCAAAAAGTAAGTGCCAGATACTTTTTGACAACTATATTTAGGACGATGGCGATGCTTCAGAAAGAAGGTAGACTTGATATCCCTAAGACTTGGCTCTCATTCTCAATAATAGTATACTCAATTAAATATGCTAGTTGGTATTCTTACACCCGAACAGGAAGCACGAAGACTGCGGGTAGCTTTTGATTTCGATGCAGATACTTTCCAAGGCCGAGGCAGAGTCAAGTCCAGTGGGCGAGGCCTAGAACGATCCAAACGAGAACCCTCATCTCGAGAAGCCCACTGAGGGCAGAGGTATCGTGGACAAGATCTTGACTGTCACGAATGTGGACGTCTCTAAGTTCAGGCTGCCCAAGCTTAACATGTTCCGCAACTTCATCATCATCGGTGTCGTCTTCGCAGTCGTGGTTATCATCCTCATTCTCATCATGTTCCTCAAGTGAAAAAGTCAAAATAGGTTGACTGATAGTATTATTCTGATAGATTAAACTTCTTCAACTTAAGTTTGTGAATTAGTTTAAAGGAAGAACTTTAATAATTTCTTATAATATTAATAATAAAGCTAATAACTTTCTAGAAAAGACTCTCTTCTGGCAACTATAGTTAGTCACAATGAAAAAGTTTGAGTAGGCTTAGGAGAATCTGAAGGACGCTAAGAATAAGAAGCAGGTGGATATTCAGGCGATAGAGGAGGAGCTGGCTGGTCTGGAGAGCGACGACGAGGAAATAGAGCTGCTCAAGAAGAAGATCAACAAGAAGCATCTCCTCAACGATAATCAATGGAAATTCTTAATCGCCCTCATCGGCTCAGGCCTGGCACTCGCACTCACCTTTCTTAAATAATATTCAAATATTCAAACTTATTATATAAATCTTTTCTGACGCTCTACCTGGTCAAGCTGCTTTTGAAAGGAGGTGGTGGTTGAAATAGAAGAACCAAAATTTTAAGAAATTAACAGTAGTATACTAATAATAGCTTTATAGTCTTTCATATAATTCACATTCTATCTCATTCGTAATATCATCTTCTTCACATCTATCCCCTGGTGCTGCTCCCCTCTCTCTATAGTGACTCCTACTCTGTCTTGATCTTATTCTGTATCCATATTTTATGAGTGGGCAGGTAGAGCATGATGTAGCTGGTTTGGTTTTCAACCCTCAGCTGCATCTTGAGATTCCGGGGCCTGATCTTCTGGTTGAGGTAGTCGATCTTCTTGCGGGCCTCTCGCTCGGCCTCCCGCACCTGCAGGTAGGGGATGATGCACGAGAAGCCGACTGTGCACAGACAGCAGAGGTATGCGAACATCTGACATCCCACACATGGGTATCTGCTGAAGATGTGGTTATTGACTTCCTCAATGACTGCTTCGTACTCCCTCCTGGTGAGGTGGCCCTTGAGCAGGTTCTCATCGTAGTCGTCGTAGGAGTAGGTCATGGCCATCCCGTTTGCGAAGGTCTTTCCATAGGGCCTGATTATTAAAACGTCTTGGGTTGTGTGAGGGATAGATCTGTTGAAAATGCAATCCATTCTTATCAATAAATCAATAAATCAATAACTTTAATATTCTTCTTAATTAAGATAATCACCGTCTGTATCTTAAACTATAACTACTTTAAGGAATTAATTATCTCCCTCCTTCTCATCATAGCTACTCTCCTTCTCAAACCTTGTCCAAGTGCTCCTCCTTGGTTTCCTCGATCTAATGGTTGATCAGTGCCAGCTACTTCAAAATCTGGAATCGCGGAGTGCCACTAGGTGGTTCCTCCCTCGGCTTCAAGGGTGAGTTGAGTAAGCTCACAGGAATATCAAAGTTTTTGCCTATCTCGCTAACGAAGTTATCCATGATCTCTGACTCCTTCTTCTCCACAATGAGGGGTAGAGGAAGAGTCTGGTTAATGCTGCTCGTCCCAGAAATTGAGGAGAGCTGCTTCCTCCTTCTCATGAGGGTGTTCTCAGAATCCAAGTTTAAAAAGCTCCTTGGCTGAGTCACATCGATCGTCTTGGTCTTGTTCAAAGGAGGTCGAGACTTTGGAATAGTGAGGTGCGTGAGAGAGTTCGGACTAGTCTGCTTGCTATCTTTGGACTCGTGGATTGGGATGTTGGGTCTCTGGTATCTGTTCTTGAGAGTGTCCAAAGTGGAGCCACCTGCTCTGGAGTAGTTGGAGACAACATCATCGTCCTCACCATCGCTGTCCTTGCCATAGAGATCCTCATCAGTCACATACAGGATGTACCTGCTCGTCAGCACTTGGATGAATAAGCAGTTCACAAGAGCAGTCACTGTCATCAGCAAGTTCAAGTGTATGAACAGGTCGAAAACCTAGATCAGATAGTCAGAGAGGGCTTTGCCGCATGACCTTCTAGGCAGACCGTTGTTGATGTTTGAAAAGACGTAGAACCAGTTGTGATCGCCTTCACACAAGCCAGCGCATTGATAGTTCTCCTCCAGGTATTTCATCTAGTTAGAGAAGTAGAGCAATTCGCCTGGGGTTTGGTAGGAGCTGTCACAGTTCTAGACATTTTGACTCGCTGGGAGACCTGGAGGGGACAAAGTTAAGTTCGTGAGGAGGTAGCTGGGATAGGAGTTGAGGTCTGTGATAGTGCACGGGCATTTGGGGGAGCAGAGTAAGGTCGAGGAGGTCTTGTAGAGCTGGTCCTGTTGAGAGAAACTGGAGGTTAGATCTGCGCAATCACTCTGGAAGTAGGAGGAGAAGATGTTGGTGCTCCCATTGTTGAAGATGAAGTAGATTGCAAAAGCCACTCCAAGGATTAGAGCATTCACTGATAGGAACTATAACACAGGTGAGAATTAAAGAATATGGAATTCGTCATTTACTTACGGTTATGGTAGCCTGCTGCTTGTGATAAGAGGCCACTGCGAAGTAGCTGACTATGGCACTCACCAAAAGTAAGAGGCAGTAGAGGAGCATGGGCGTGAAGATCATCTTATTGACAGAGGAGGACTCCAGTCCCTCATGCAGCTGAAAGGAATAGACGCACATCAAGCAGGTGATGCTGAACAACTATACTTGAAGACGTTTATAAATACAGCAGATATGTGATGAAACCTTTTTGAAACTTACTGAGTAGACTGCAGCGCAAGTGTAGATGGCGTTTCTTGCGAAGATGGGGGAGATGAAAAAGTTGGACTGCAGGTTTTTGAGCTCCTGCTGCTCTAGCACTTGGAAAATGGAGGCGACTGTCCGGGGCATGATCAACTACTTATTTATAATTAATTTCACTCTAATAAAACAAAAAGATGAATTGTAATCAATAATGATATGTGAGTAGATTGAAAAGCTGTGGGAGTGATAGAGACTTTATAATTATTTAATAAATTTCAGAATTCAAAGTAGTAAGTGCACACACAGTATTTTAAACTCACAAATGTTTGTAGATGCTCAACTACACCGCTAACACCAAAGCAAGTTCTTAAGGTCAAGCTAAGCAGAACTAACCATCTCAAGTCTGTGGATATAAATAATATTCACCTTTCCTCTTCTTGTTATATTTTAAGTCTCTTTCAAGCAGCAGCAACAAGAAAAGACTACTACAGCGAAAAGTGAAGTATTTTAGCCTGACTAATACGAGGAAGAGTCAAGCATGAAGAGATATTTCTGCCAAAATGTTCCCCAGCAAGAGTCGATCCTAACCTCAAAATCCTCAAAGGATCATCAATAGATACTTTTTATAGGTTCCACAAATTTTATCACTAGCCTGAGTTTACACTTATGACCCAGTCCCTTCAGGGTGAGTAGGAGTCTAGAGCCTAAACCTTACTCAAGTCCCTTACTCAACAGCAGCAGTTCTCCAAAGGTAACAACTAAACTCCAGTCTTCCCAGGAAAGGAGACAAGTGAACAGCATCATCCAGAGGAGGATGGAGACGGTCTTAATCTTGGAAAGTTTGAGCAGGCTCCCTCTACTCAGTCCTCATTCAGTGTCTTCAATGATCACTATCAACGTGAGCCTTCACTCCAGCAGATCTACTCCTCACACTTGAATCAAGGACTTCAGCCTCTCTCATACCCTGCTGCTTCAAGCTACTCTCAAGGGCTTCATGATTTCTCAGTATTCGCTGACTACCACTTGAGTTTCGAGAATCAGTAATATTCTTAAGATCGCAGCCATGACTATCGAGCTCCAAGTAGAGCATCAACTCCAATTGACTGCAAGGACTCGCTCATGACTGACGAAGTCCTCACCTCAAAGCTTGGCGTAGAAGACTAGATTATCAAAAAGTACGATTTAGAGGAGGAGAATGAAGAGGAGGTGGAGGCTAGGAGAAGTTCAAAGTCGCCAGTCTCCTACCAACTCTCAGAAAGTTCAAGTCCCGAGAATGAGATCATGGCTGACGACTCTTAGCATCAGCAAGTTGCTGAGGAAGAAGTCAAAAGGGAAGAGAAAACTCCCTTTGCAAGTGGCAAACCAGTGATCAAGCCACTCAACTTTGATATTGGAAAGTTCTCAATGAACATTTTTGAATGATCTGTTGAGAGATGAGAGTCTCGAACTCGCAAAGCAAAGCATCCAACAGGGCAGAACGTTTAGAGAGTAGATAAAGGATAAGAGCCAAGAATTGGAAATGATTATCGAGGAGGGCTCGTAAACTCAAAGGGACTTAAGTACTCTTCAGAAATTTGATGTGCCTTCTCTACCTGTGAGGAGGAGAACGTGCCTCAATAATAATTTGAATAAGATGCACTTTTTTACCACAGAAAGAACCTGAGTGAGGATGTCTCGAAGGTGTTTGCTTTCCAAGCACAGAAGAAGCAAGAGAGCGAGCTAACTGACCCTCAGCAGTTTTCTATGATGGATCATACTTGTGACGATATGAGCAGCGCCAACTTTGGAATTGAAGCCAACTCTTCTCTCTAGGGCAACACTCTTCATTTAAAGTGTATAAAGTAAAGATATTTAAGTTTCATGATGCGAACAGCATATAACAGTTGAAGTTCAGTGGCGTCAAGAAGGCCTGCCAAGGTATCAAGCCCTTCCACCCCTATAAGCAGCCTCAAAACAAGAGAACTCACTAGCAAAGGGACCTGCTAGAAGGCCCCTCCATCAGTGAACTCATCATAAAGCTTGAAGCTGAAACTTAAATGCTTATGAGAAGTGGAATTTTATTATAGTTGAAAGGAGGGACATTATCCGCTCTAGTCAGTACTTCGAGTTCAAGAGGCTCCTCAACTTTTATATCTGCGATGAGGAACCTCGCCTTCCCTCCAAGAAGTAAGAACGAGCTCAGCAGCACAAAGAAGAAACTTCTGGCATCTAGTTGAGAAAAAAAATTATTAGATAGCTTTATTCTAATTGAGGCGCCACAAGAATCTTATAATCTCGTTTTATAAGAAGGGAAACTCAGCTTGCTTCAACCAGGCACCGAGAGAGCAATTCAAAATGAGACTTGTGAACAGATAAGGAAACCAAGGAGCCTCAGGTTGCGATCCCGCTCCTTTCTTCATCCAGCCTGCGTCTATCTAGAATTCACTTATGCCACCTCCTCTTGCCCCAATTATAAATCCTCCTAAAATTATAAGCACAGTATTATAAGAATTCTTCCCGCCTTCGACGTACTCTTTCCCTAGTTGCAGCCCTCACTTCAGTAAACCGACGAAACCAACCTCTCAAGACTTGCTTCTTCTACTTCGCAGCTACAATAGAATAAGAATCCAGGACTTGAGGGAGGGGTGAGTACACTTTTGAGATTTGGAGAGATGTTGACTTCGGATCTCCCACAAGATTTTGAGAAGCTCACTTTGGACGAGTTGAGAGGCCCCTTCTCTGCAGCCACTGCTTATTCTATGATTGGCTAGAGAGAGCCAGAAGTGGAGAAAGAATCTCCTTAAAACAAGTATTAGCTCGCTCAGCAGGAGCAGATGGTAATCGAGTCACTCACAGAAGTTATCCAAGCCAGTCATGTTCTCGAAGCTGCACGTAGTGAATTAGAAGGCAACCTGAACTCATCTCATGAAGTATTATAGTATTAGGAATTTATAAGAGGAGTAGTAGAAAAGATGGGATGTGCTCAATCCTGAGGATTATGACGAGCAAGGTAACTTGATAAGAGCTGAGTTCGAGCCTGAAGATTTCCAGAAAGACGAAAGCGAGGACGAAATCGAGGTTGCTAATGAGCAGACCTCGACCTCCATGGTAGACGATCATCAAGCTCTTGATTAGAAGTCAAATTTTAAATTTTTGAAGATTAGTACGAGACTATGTAAGGGCAAGGCTAAGATGGTGCCATGCAGGGCATGTTCTCTCTCATTAGAAACACCCCAGTCTAATCTATTCAGGATTAGTGGAACTCTAAAATATTGAATGCCATTTCAAGTTGTCAATTATTTTCTCTCAGAAGAATCAGTTCGCAAGCTTCAAGGCGCCCAAGCACCCTCAGAGAAGGCAGGAAGAGTCCTCTAAAGATCTCCTCGCCTCCTTCAGTAGATCTAAGTTTGAAAGTTTGAAGGGGAAGTTCAGCTCCAAGTCAAACAGTGGTAGCAACTACAACTTTTTCGATTACCCCTCTGAGAATATCTTCAGTCCCTCTGCTACAGCCTCTTTCTCGAGTCAGCAGCATTAACTTGAGTCAGGGATGCGAAGCCAACTCCCTTTGAGTCTCCAGGAGCGCTTCTATCCACAGAATTTCGGAAACACAGGCATGATGATGAATGGATCTAGTCTGAGCAATCAAGCATCCTCCTCCATCTTTGGCAACCAGAGTGCTCCCCAGTAGATGTCCTCTCTCCAATCTAATCAGCAGCAGTTTGGTGGTCACTAATTCGGTGGCGCCCTTTCCCAGCACTCTGATTTCCAAAGACTCGAAGGTGCTATGATAGCTCCACTATCTTTGCCTAATTTTCCTTAACAGTCGTCATCCTCTGCGTCTGTCAAGAGAGAGTAGGACCAAGTTTTCAAGATAGTGAGACCTGCTTCTGGCAAGGCTAAAGCAAAGAAGGCCACTGAGAAGAACTCTGCCTCGTAGAAGAGAACAGACGCCAAGAGAATGAGATGAGCTACTGAGTCTGCTCGAGCTTTGAATCTATTTGGTACGAATATAGCTTTGTGCCTTACAATATATAGAGTATATTACCTTTGAGTAATTTGAGTAAATATTTGGACTGAGAACTATTGCTATGTCAAAGAAGTGGAGCCATCTTAGTCAGGCAATTTAAATTTAATTTCAATCATTTCACTCTACAAATACTATATTTATTCAATTTACATTGAATTGCTAATTATAAAGAGGAAGCTAAAATATTTTGCAATCATTTTGTGTGTCTATTTGTTCTAGGTTTATTAAATTCCTGATTCTCAATTTCTCTTTATCCAAAAATCATTATGAAGCTGCTATTCAAAATGTTAAATAACAATCAAAATAATTATAGACCTGCTCAATAAATTTATCTACTGCTGCCTGGTTCACAAGTCTTCATTGAAAGGAGGTCCCACAAAATATAAACAAAATAAAATGTAATTTATTTATTTTATAATATTATATTATATTTTAATGAGGCTCCTCGAATTGCTCATCCGAGAAGTGGGCTGTCTTCTACTGCTGCTGGTAGTACTGGTACTCCCTGTGGAGGTGTTCATTCCCTTCATAAAACCCATCTGCCGGTTCAGCTGGCTTGGGCGGGAACGCCTGATGGTAAAGTCCAAACAAGAATGGAGCCACGAACGACAAGATTATTATTCCCCTATATAGATAATAAATATAAAATAAATAAATAAAAATAATTTATTATATTTATATTTAATTTATTATATTATTATTTATAATTATTCCAATGACAAGGGACTTGAGTCTACCGAAGCACTTCTGCTTGAAGGTGAGCTTCTTGGCCTCTTCGACCTTCTTGTCGATCATCTTCTCGAAGGTGCACAGGAACATCTTCAGCCTCTTCTCCCCGATGTACTTCAGCGCCTCCATGTAGTTCTTCTTCTTCTCCTCCTCCGGGGATAGAGAAGACTGAACCAGTAGTGGCTCCACTGGTTGGATTGGCTACTCCACAATCTCATCCTGTGGGTTATCTGGATTGTCAGGGTCAGGAATCGCTTGTTGGATTGGCTCTATCTGGGCCTGAGGTTCTAATTGCAGCTCCTCAATTTTAGGTCTTTCAGAGGCTATCAACTCACAGATCATCTGACTGCGATGAGACAGTTTCTGGAAACGCTTCATCATAAAAAAATGAGGTGATCGTATGTATGCAGGTGTGTGTGTTTCATTTTGCCTTTGAGTTCCTCAAGAGGGTGGACGTCTATCATGCGAGACACAGCCAGGATGAAGTTGAACAAGTTCTAGAAGATGACCACTAGCATTTGGAACTAAAGACAAAGTGTAAGTCATATTAAGAAGTGGGGTTACGATTTCGTGATAGGTGAGGTCCATGAAGATCTGTCTCTCGTTGAGGAACTGCACTATCTGGTTGTCCAGCTCACCTTCCTTGGGCATCTTCATATACACTGAGATGTAGATCGCAACCAGCAGAGAAGATAAGGACACCTGCTTCGCCAACACTTACTACATGAGAATTATTATCAAAGGGAAATGGGAGATACGTGTTTATCGATCATGAAGAAGATGAGGAAGAAGAAGACTGAGTACTGCATGATCACTCCGAAGGCCATGAAGTACTTCTGGGCGTGGGGGAATGCACCCCCTCTTTGCTTCAATTCCTCCTGTGGGATGACCATCTAGTGCTTGTCGTAGATGTCTCTGAACGATGGGCTGGTTAGGATCTCTCTCATCTCCTGGATCTGCTCCTATGTGCATCATATTATGAAATACATTGAATGTGTAGAAGACGTATTTGCCAGAGAGGATATTGGCATGAGTGTACAAGTGTATTTCTTCATCTTGCCTGTTTTCAATTTCATTGCAGGCCTGCTCCACTTGCGAGTAGGTGGCATTCCTTTGCAGCGACAAGATCTGATAAAAGTTCTTGGGTCTATCTATAGCAAATCCATTGTCAACTCTCATCATCACTCATCGTCTATTTTCTGCTTACCTTTGGAGTTGAGGAGGTTGAAGAGGTCGTAGCCGACGAAGGCGAAGAAGATGACGATAAGCAGGACGAGTCTGCGGCCGACTGACCACTTCTTCTTGCCGATGATTTTCCCTTGGATGGTCTGGATGATGATCATCCTTAGGATGTTGCTCTAGTCACCCCCGCCCTTCGGACTGGGTGGCTTAGATGGGTCTTGGTTAAACCCATGTCATAAAGTAGAAGCGATACATGTGCGTATACATGTCATCTATTGGAGTTTAGCAGACATTTTAAATATTTTACTTTAATCACAACAAATAGTTGCTACTTTCAAGTGTGAGAAGAGAGTTAGGATAGTTTAGTGAAATTTGAAAATGCTCTTTCTCTCTATCAATGAGATTTTCTTGTCTATCAAGGCTGGTTGAAGGAGTAGAGATACTCCCACATATTTGAAAAGTCATCATACTTATCTACTTTATAGGGTGATGGCTGGTTGCTATTGCTCTGCAAACATTGATATCAACTATAATTGGATAAATTTTTTAAGTGTGCACACCCAGAGGGAATATGGTATCGATGGTAAGCTTGAACATGTCGTCTATCATCCGCGGCAACAGCATTTTCAAAAGACTGCTCGACTCTTCAATCCTTAAAATAAACCCATGAAATATACATAATACTTCATTTATTCGAATGCAGGGGTTGGTATTGACCTCTATGAGGTAGGACTGGTAGTCCTCATCGATTATAAAGTCATAGCCGATCAGCTCGAAGGTGAACTTCTGGAACTTGAGCTTGCTCTTCACAGCCTTTAGACTGTGCACGATCAACTAATTATGCTAACTTTCCAATTTCTGCTTGATCTCATTCCCACTGAGCCCCTCTTTGTTCTCTGGCTGTGTTGCCAAGAAGTCCTACAGAAAGATCAAAAAGAACTAAACCAAGAATAGTACTTACAGCTAATTCTTGCAGGGAGATTTAATTGCCGTCTTCAAACTTGCCATAGTTGTCTGAGAATTTTGAATGGCGTTGTTCGTTAAGTGCACATAAATCTTGTCCAGGTTCTCCTCTGATAGGTTATATCCTCACAGCTTGTCCTCACATAGCACTCTCTAAAGAAGGAATAATTAAATCTTTGCTTACTTGAAGACGTAGCATTTCTAATCATAGTTGAGGAGAACCCAAATCCTGACATCGAACTTCCTGTTCTTGAACAAGAGAGGCCTCTCTATGTACTTCTGAACCACGAAGGCGTAGCTCTTCAGCTTCTGCACAGTCGCCTAATCCTGAGTGCTCTATTTCTGCTGTAGTGGCATTTGGCTTTGAGCTCCCTCCTCAAAAGCTGCATACCCCTTCCCTGAAGGAGCTAAACTAATCCAATCATAGATAATAAGGAGAAATCCGACTTCATAATTTAATGTTGACTCATCAAGATTATGATTGAGATTGCCTAAGTTCAAAGCACTTTCTTACTTATTGCTGTTGTTATTTGCCACAAGCGTTTTCTTATTGGTCTCTTTCATAGGAGAGACCTAGCCTGGGTTACTGATAGAGAGCTTGATGTCATAGTACTCAAAGAGGATTTGTTTCAGCTCCTCCATCGTCTTGAATATGTGGATGCCTCTCCCTCTATAATAACCTAACACTACTTTGAAGATAATTTATTTAGTGTGCTCTATTAAGTCCTGTGGGTTTCAAGAGCCAGATGTTCTTCCTATCATGTGAGGTCTTGAGCAGCTTGTACAGATTGGAAGTCTTATAAGCCTTCCTATCTTAGGAGCTCTGGTAGCTCTGAAGTTTGAGAGTGAGTTCCTCAGTTGTGAGGTTCAGATTCTGCTCTATAATCTTGAAGGCGCCTTTGAAGAGATCATACTGCTCGTAGAAGAAGTCAGACTTGAAGTCCATTATGAAAGTAAGAGGCAGGAAATCGAAGACGTTCAAGGCAACTTTGTCGCAGTAAGAGCGCATGTTGGAGAATATCAAATCCTTGGTGGTCAGGTTTTCATGGCCGGAGATGTGATTAACCATCTGCTTGGATCCATACTTACTCAGGAACTCATACTTGAGGCCATTCGAGAAGGGCTGCCACTTGAAACTGAAGAGGTTGTCATAGCTTGAGGTCTCCTCCCAAATGACTTGTGAGCTCTCCTAGTTTACAAGCCTGGTGTTCAGTATCCTCCTTATGATCCAGTGGTTGTTCCCCTCCTTGATTATGAACTTGAAAGGTGCTCCCTTGTTCTAGATCTGTTGCGCAAGCTAGTTATACTTGGCCTTGGCCTCTTACCTTTAAATCTACCTCTGTTCAAACTCCTTCTGAGCATCCTCATAGGGATTGATCAACCTCCTTGGCTGTCTAATCTAGACTAGGGGTTGCTGATTCTAGCCTAGAGGGTTCATGGGAGTGGTTTGCGACTGCAAGGAGGAGTAGTCCTTGTTTTCTAGCTTACTTTCCTCAGTCACGCTCTCTTGGATGATGTTGTTGCGCTCCATCAAAAGTCTTTGATTGACCCTAGTACCTGCCTAGGAACAGGAGATAGTTAGCCTATCTGACTTTTGCTTCAGAGTGCTTCCTTGCCGCTGTGATAAGTCTCTTAGATTAATAGAGAGAGAAATTATTCAATCGCTATATTCAGATTCAAAGCAAGCTACTGATTGGTGTCATTAAAAATTGAGCATTTTAAATACTTCAAAGTCATTAAGGTTAGAGCTGTTGAGTGAGTCTCTTCCACGGTTGAGGTTCTGTAGCATCGTAGTCTAAGAACTAGAGCCACTAAAGACTTTCCCTCTCTGGTTCAGCTGGATGAAAGAATTAGAGCTTCTACCAGGCATGCCATCTGAGAGCGTGTTAGAGTAACCACTACTCATGTTAGTGGAGGTGGTGGAGAGGCCTTACTTTTGAATTAGGATCTTACCCTCTCCATCATATTTCTAAGCACCCTCTGCCCCACAGTATTCCTCCATACCTCCACTCTTCTGAATTAAAGCAGGGAGGTGCTGGCTGTTTAAGTTTGAGGTGCCTGAGAATGAACTCTTCTCAGAGGCGAATCCGTTGTTCTTAGATCGGTTTACAAACTGTGTATCTTTCTTGTTCTGAATAAGCAAAGTCAATCATTTATTTTCTCTTTTTGAATAAGCACCCTATTGATAACCAAGCTCTAGTCAAGAGGGAGTTCTTAGTCCTGGACTTTAATCTAGGATTGATGGTTGTTATCTTGGCTGATATTCACTGCGAAGGCTGCTGAAGTTATTCCCTCATAATTATTCTGGTAGACTTGGCCCTCCTCTCTCGCTCTTCGCTCTTCAGAGAACTCCTTGTCAGTCAGTGACTTCTATAAAGTCTTTAACCTTAAAAATAAATATAAAGATCATTCTTATTTAGTCTTGAGTCGTGAGCGATTTCCTGTAAAGAGACTTTGAACTTCATCATTCTAAGAGAGTGGATTCAGCCTCTCTTGCTATTGGAGTTGGAGCAAGTTAGAGCCCTTCTTGAAATCCTAACCTGGGGTTCGATATAGAGAAGGTCTATCTCGTGGATTATAGTCCAGCTGGTTTTATGTGCTTTATAAGATATAAAGAAAGAATTGAAAATTAAATTTAATCTTAGCTCTCATTCTATATCTATTATTGGCTGCTCATTTATGCTCCTTGGTTGAGTTATGAAGCTATGGATTATAAAAGATAAATCAATTATTGAAATTTTATTTGAGGATATCTTCCTTTGAAAGTGATTGGAGCCAGTGAGGTTTTGTATCACCAGGGCAGTCGAAATTTCCTCCTCGTTGAAGTCCCTCAGATTCTTGATTTTAAACAGGATGTTGCCTCCTCCGAAGTTTGCAATGTCAAAGTCATTTACCACACTTTACAAAATGAAATATTGACTATGATGTTCATACTTTACTCAACCCTTCTCTTTCTAGGGACACTCATTCCATAAATGAAAGATTGATAAAGTACGCTTTCTAAGCTTGAGATTCCATTTTTGAGCACGTTCTATGCATCCAGCTTCTACTTCCTGATCTCAGTGTAGCTGAAGAGGTGGCCTCCATTCTTCTGGCCCATTTTATTTTTCCTCTGAGCTGCTTCACTGAGCGCCCCAGCTATTCTCTTGTTCAAGCTCTCAGCAGCCCCCAACCCTCTATTCAAACTCTGATTCAGCTAGTCATTGTTATTGCCATTATTTATCTTGCTCGTGTTAACAGACGACTACTAAGGCTGCTAGCTCTACTGAGAGATGATCTGTTGAATAGTTGAGAGGGAGGAGTTCTTGCCATTGGTGAGGTTGCTCTTTAGATTCAGTCCACTAAGAGGCGATTGAAGTTGATTCTTAGAGTAGCCTAGGAATTTCTCAGACTGGTTATCCCCGAAATTGGAGATCGCATAAGTAATGTTACTATTAGTACCCTCATGGTTGAGTCCAAGCTTCCCACCTGAGAGTAAATTCTTGATGTTGCTACCAGAGAGTGAAAACTCTTTGGCCTTGTAGAGAGCTGAACTATCCACTGTGGATTTCAAACCACCCTGGTTGAACTTATCTAAAGCATGCTGTGGCTAAGAAAGAACCTGGCCTGCTCTAATCTGGCTATTCGGGTGGTAGATATTCTTCCTGACCGACTTCAAACTCTGAAACTCATTCTTCTATCTTTGCTTTTGGCTTTGCGTGTTCTGCTTGAGGAATTTGTTGTTAGCGTTTTGATTGAAGCCATAGGCGTTGCCACTACCAGCCTCTGAAACTTGATGCTGATTCTGATTCTGATTCAATGGGAGCTTGAAATAGTGTTGCTGGCTCTTTCCACTCTCAGTGTTGGGAGACTTTTAATTGAGCAGCTGAATGAATGCAGAGTTGTCACTTATTATCTACTAATGTTAATGGAGATGGTGCTATCTATTTATGAAATGACAGTATAGAATCATTTTAAAATAATCTCATTCCAGATTTATCGTCCCTGGTAAGTCCCAGGCTTTGGAAAGAGAGCAGTGGATCGCCTTAGACCAAGCCATTTTGAGAAGTGGAGAAGGTGCTTTGGAAAGTGCTGCCGCCAAACTTAGACAAATGCGCCAGGTCTTAATTGCTGAAATTTACCTAGCCCTGTGTTAGATACTACTACTGTTGATGCTAGTTGGCTGGGTTGAAATGTTATAAGTTTGGATTTGGATTGGAGTTAGTGTTCAAAAGGATCGAGCCACTCTTAATTTGGTCTGCGAATCTAGTCAGGTTAGTCACAGACTTCTGATTCTTCAGCTCCTGTGTCTATATCTATAAAAGGGAAAAAGTGGATCCAGTATTAAGATTAGGTTTAGTAATCTAGGGTAGGACAGTTGTCCCTTAACTATAGTGCTACTGTTGATCGATACTCCCAAGATGATTATAGTTCTTAGTGCTAATTTCTTGCAGTTGTGGATTCAAGTTCTTAATTTCTGAGAACGGTAACTAACTCCCCTCCTTGATCTTGCTAGAGGATTGTAAAATCGCTTAGCCGGTTTGTAGTTTCATGCTCCCCATGTGGTTACTCTCATAGGGTGGGAGATTGGAAGAGGAGCTGCTTGCCTTTAACTACTTCTGACTCTATGTTCCACTCTGCTGTGAGTTCCTATTGAGGAAGTTGTGTTGCTGCTCCTCCTGCGCGTGTGAATATAGCTTTGATGTCATTTATGAAATAAAAAATTTACTACGATTATATTAGAAACAGTGAAGAAATGATAATGTGAGGAGATATATTTATCTCGTTTCTGTTTACTTAAAATTCCACTTCGATTTGAACGAATTGGGGCTCATTTTTGATTTTCTGGCTCATTTTTTTGACTTTCTGGTCAGTATTTTAACATTTTAGGTCAGACAAAGTGTAATTTAAAAGAATTTAATCTATGGTGGAGAAAAGCGGAGAAGCATCTGCAGCCTAAGCTACTTTAAGCTCAAAGCCTGAAGCCGACAAAATTTTCAGTAGTCAAATGGAGCAGATAGAAAAACTGGCGCAGAGGACGACGGGTGCCCCCGATTCTAAACTAGAGCAGTTGCATAACTTCGTGAATCACACAGATAACTTGCGCTATACAGATCAGGAAATGTTCGACCTCTTTCAATCCTATAGATCCTTAAAATGCACAAGAGTATTTCATGCATCTTAATTTTAAGATTGAAGAAGGGAACGGGAGTTCACTCAAAGCTGAAGGATCTGTCGCGAGTGAAGCAGGAGCAGCTATACAACGAGTTCATAAGCTGGTCGCAGAAACACCCACAGTTCCAGGAATATGTGAAGCAAAACTACTCTAAACTTTATGAGGAGTCATTCTTCAGCTAGGAAAAGTTCCCAGAGAAGTACACACTCTCAGATCGAGAACTCGAGTACTAACTCCTCCTCAATGGCTATCCATTCATCGAGAATGAGCTTCCTATTTTATTTTTAGCTATCAGCAAGTGGGTGGAATAGTCACCTTTGGGTTGATGGTTTTCGCGGCCAGAAAACTCAGAAAGAGTACAGAGAGACTCAGCTTTAAGCGTGTAGGTGGGCTTGTCACGCTCGGTCTAAACCAATTAAGTTAATGTGTATGAGTGAGTGTGTATGAATGTATGTGTATTCTCAATCGTCCTATTTAAAGTTTAACATTCTGGGTTGCGAATCAGGAGATCAAGAAATTTAACTACCGCTACCATGGGCATCTGGATTACTATGAGAAGTCAAGAAGATAAATGAATAAGTGCATGCTTTAATTTCTTATGTATTTTTTCTAAGTCAAAGAACTTCTTCATGATGAGTGAGCGACTTTTCTACATATACATGGACATCGAGAAGAATCATCCACTTATTTAAAAATTCCAAAGCATATCTTTCATCCTGAGGTGTTTAAGGGAGAAGAGCTTAAGATGGTAGAGGATCTGCACTTCAATCAGAGATATATATTTTAGTTTCTTAGAATCAAGTGAAGTTGAATATGAGGATGGACAAGTACAGAAAGGCAGAGGAGAGAGAGATCAAGGAGGAGGTACTGAGGGAGATTAAGGAGTAAGTAGACAGAACCGCAGCAGGCTAGTCTAATGTTTCCAGAGATAGAGATCTATGAATGAACTCTTCCATGTCCTTTTGCAGCCAGAAGGACGTGGAGTATTTAAATCTTAAGCAAACTATTGATCCGAAATTATCTTTCGCTGAATTATGAGACCACCTCCTTCTCATTTTAAGAATTTTACGATTATAATTAGAATGCGACATTAGATTAAATAAGAGAACTATAAAGTCAAAACAAGCTGTAAAGTCCAGCGCTTGCTTGTTGAGCGTTTTCATCATTGGATCTGTATTTTTGAACAACCTCTCTGACTGCACGCATGTTTGGCACTGATACTTTCCTGTAGCTCTTGACGAATAGGTCAGCCTCGTCTGGTTCCATACCTTGATAGAGGCACAGATAGGCCAGAACACAAGCAGGTGCTCTTCCCATGCCTGCTGTACAGTGAACGTAAACAGCTAAGCCCTACTAATTGATGAGCTTGTTGAGAATATCTGCCCCACCTTTGATCTTGGCCTTCAAGTCCTCCTCGTTGAAATCGTGGATGGGGTAGTGCACTGCTGTCACGCCATGAGCATCATAGAACTCGAGCATTCGAGGCCAATTGATGCCTCTGTGCTTGATGTCTATCTCTGTCTGTACATTTAGCACTCCAGATACTCCTGCCTCAGCCATGGCGATCACATCTTCCTCGAGCTAAGGATAGGGACCGATAAAGATGGAAGTGTCCCCTATTTTGTCGAAGGAGAGACCACCCACGAAATTCGCATCTGCCTTGTTAATCACTCCATTCACAATGAAGACGTCATCAACATTAGGCCACTTGGAGCTTCCACTCTCGCCGAGCTGCCCCTAGTAGAGGTGAGGCTCCTAGATTTGACAGTACCGAGAGGGCTCTCGCTCCCAAACAAATACTAATCATGTATAGATAGATAAATGAAAGAATGTAATGAACAGTATAGTCTTTTAAGTCATTCTTGATAGAGTACTTGTAGGTTATTCTCTGTTGGAACTCTGTCTGGGATTGTCTTAATCTGAACTCCCAGGGTTTCACTTTCTATCCTATATGGGATTGACTCATTAGAGAAAATATGATGTCAGAAGAAAGATGAGTTGAGTGTGCTATTGTTCTTAATATATCTGGATTTATTATTGACTGTGAATAATAAAGATTAAGATGTCCGAAGAAGATAAAAAGAACGAGCAAGCTCCAGATGGAGAAGAGCAAGCCCAGCCCACTCAAATCCCAGGTCTGCCTCCTGGCATGCAACTCCCACCAGGAATGCAACTACCTCCAGGTTTCCAACTTCCACCAGGCTTCGACCCTAGAATGATTAGACTTCCACCGGGTATGCAGCTGCCACCAGGCATGCAGCTTCCCCCAGGTATGCAGATGCCACCTGGCATGTAAATGCCTCCAGGCATGCAGATGCCACCAGGCATGATGCCTCCAGGTATGGGAGGTCCTGTTCCTCAACAACTAGACCCTGAGGTCTACAAGAACTGGGTGTGCGTCTACCCTTGCTACTTCAACTCGAACAGATCCATTCAGGAGGGCAGAAGAGTTCCCAAGAGCAGAGGGCAACCCAACCCTCAACTCCCCGAGCTGTCTCATATCTTGCAGTTTGTTAGAATAAAGCATGTCATCGACCCTGTAAGTCTCACCCAAAACAATACATAAGAATGCATTATCATTACAAGATTGAAGGTTGGATTAGAATGATAATTTCTATCCTGTGAGCCAAGTGATTTCTTCTCCATGTTCCATGCGCACGGGGCCGGTTCCTTTATTCCACATGCCAAGCTTTTCCACATCTCCATTTATTCTCATGTACTCGTTCTTCTCATCTTTCAATGGGTAGTAGATCGAAAATACGATTGTGAATCTCTCCCACTCATCCTCTAAACAAAGTATTAAAGACTCTCTGATGTTTGCTTACTCTGAATAAATGAAGAGGAATTTTACTCCGTCTAGAGAAGTAGCAAGTCAGCAATACGGTTGAAGCCACCCTCCCATCTTATAGCTTACTTGCTCTTGGAGTCTACGATCACGTACTTGTATTCAAAGTAGTCCCTAGAGATAGTCAGAGTATTTGAAATCCAGTTGTGCCCCTATAAGAAAAAGTTATCATACACTCACTATATTTACCTGAGTCCATTTCAACTTCTGAGTGAAGCTATTCCAATTGCCTAAAGTAGAAGATGAATAATCAAGCTTAGATAATTACCTAGTTCAGGAAGTCCTCCCACCATGTATACCTCTTCCCCGAAATTAGTTTGATAGTTGATTTGGAATTGTACTTGATAGGTGTTTCTACTTAGAAAGTTAGTGCCATGTGCAGAGCTGACTTGCGATGTGGACTGGCTAATGCTGCTGCTAGAGAATATATTGAACTCATCATGATTGTGACTATCTTTCTTCCCATTTTTGGCTAATTCCTTATTTGTGATGATAGTCTCGATATGAGAATGACCAGGTTTAGCTTTTAACGCTTTGCTTGACTCCATTAATTTCTCTGTCTTAAATTTATTAATTTTCAAAGCTGCACTTTAAACAGACACACATACAGACACATTAAGACACATTAAATCGTAAAGACTTTAAGACTCGATGATTATTAAAATCTCACAAAATTAAGATTTGATAATACTACTACTATCATGGTTTATGCTTATTACTAATTCCATATTCTTCATAGCACTTTCGTCAAGTCCCCATTTCATTAAGCCTTGACCTGCTTCTTCTTGGTGGTTCTGATTCCCTTCTTGTTGAATTCCTTCTGTCTGTCGATTCTCTCCTTGACCTGACTGGCAAGGAACTCAGACCTCTTCTTCTCTATCTCCTCCTTGGGTGGCGCCTCCTTTCTGGCCTTGTGGTTTGGCAGCATGTCACATATGCACTGGAACAGGAGCTTCTCTATAGACAAATTGAATATTTTTAACTTAATAATTGCAATAAATATGGCTTGAGGGTCTGAAACTTACTGGAGGTGATCTTTGGGTGGACTGCGTTGCCGAGCTCGTCGAAGATCTGGACCTTTATTCTGCCGGGGTGTTGCCAGTCCTTGGGGTGGCATCTCATCTACCGAATATCAAACTACAATGAGACTTGCAAACAAAAAAATATAATAAATTCCATCTTCATAATTCATCATGGCAATATGGCTAAATGGAAATGTAAATGTTCTTGACTGTGAAAAAATAATGATAGCGAAATAAAGAGTGGTTGTCAATTCTCAGACTGCATCTTGTAAATGTGGTATCTGAGTTTCTTATAGTATTTCTCGAACTGCTTCGCATCATCTATCTAAAGTCTGAATGCCTCGTAGGTCTATGCCTGCTCGTCCCTCCTGGAATTGATGAGCTCGAACTGGTTGATAACGTTCACTTGGATCATGTTAGCGCCGAGCTTCTTTACGTTGTTGAGGTCCTTGGATTCCCAATACTTAGCCACCTCCCTTGACCGCAGGTCCACCATGATCAGGTGCTCCTCTGTGATTATGATATAAACTCTTCCTTGGGAGTCGCATAGTGCAGTGCCTCTATGAAGTGGTCCTTGGAAAAGGCGCCTCTGCTCATCTTTAAAAGGTGCTGGCCTACTATCGCATGAGTCACATCGTATACCTTGATGAGCTGGTTCTTTCCATAGAATGGCCTCACTATCAATTAGAAAATATGAGCATGGCATTTGATACAAGCTATCCTAATCTTGGAGACCTTGCGTTCGTCAGAAGAGGCTGTGTTTTTAATACCCTCTGAAGTCTTAGAGAAGAAGTCTAATGTGCCACTGATGGGCTTGACTACCAAGCCAGCTACTCCCTTGTAAGTTCCTTTGAAGAAGCCGCCTACTCCACCTGACCTCGCTCCAGCAATCGGGTTCTCAATCACTCCAGTGATTCCTGAAGCGATACCAGTGAAGGTAGACTTCAAGCCATAGCCCAAGCCTTCAATGACATTCTTTGGCTTCTCCATATTATCCTCCTCTCTCTTCTTAATGAAATCCATGTCGTCTGTAATGAAAAGCAGTCCCTTGGAAACTGAGGAGATCATCTTCGAGGCAGAGCCAAATGTACCTTGGACTGTGTTCTTAATGAGACTTCCAGTTCCATCTATGATACCTTTACCTCCCTCAAGAGGTCCTTAAATCATACCTTCAATTGGCTTATGCAAGAAATCCTACATGCCCGTGCTTATGTGAGAGAAGAAGTTAGTGGGATTGCCCAAGATGCTGCTCGACCCGAGTAAAGAGAACAGATTCTTCTTCAGGCTTTGACTATAGTGAGCAGTAAACTTATTCTTCAAGTCTGAAGAAGTACCGAATATGTTATAGGCAATGAAGGAATTGATCTTCACAGGTGCATTATCCACATTTGCCAGGGTCAGCCCGAAGGTTTTAATTCTGTCGAACAGACTGAACTGCTTGTCAGCCGATTCCATTTCCATCTTGCCTCTTGATAGGAAGGAAAGTTCTATATCGATCGGACTAGATCTGTATTCCTTGATATAGAGCTGCATCCCCCTCTCACCTAGCTTATAATTCATCCAAGACTGACTATGCTATGCGCTGAACTTGTTGCTAGAATAAGTCATTTGACTTTAGCTAGATGCCTCTGTAGGTCTCAACCTCTAGGCCATTTAAGATTGGGACATTCTATCTTAAGGATTGGTGGTTGGGACCTTGGTCGACTATGATCTGAAAGCCGTATCTTAGAAGTCTTCTTGGATGGCCATAGTCTAAGCCATCCTTCTATTCTTGGTATAGTACTCCTCTTCATCATCACTCTCCTCTCCCCTGCGCTCTAAGATTTAGAAGAGCTGGTTATCCTCATTCATCCCTAGTTTGTTGATGATCGATTGATCGTAATTCAACCAATCGTCTCCGTTTCCAATCTGCCCCACTCTAAAGACCTCATGCACTCCTGTAAAGTTATGACAAGTGTGAAATGCACAACCCACCATTATTTTTTTAAAGTTGGTATTCATGCTGTCTGAAATGTTTTGAAGGAACTTGAAGATGTAGCCAATCAACTCATCGTCCATTTGAATGACCATAGTTTGCACTAAGAAGTTGATCTGTTCGAAGAAGACCACATTAGGCACATTTTTCCTAATCGAGACCACTGAATTGAAGAAATCCTTGCCAGGTTCTTGTTAGCCAGCGTCCTTGCCCTCCTTCTCTTTCTTCTTCTGCAGGTCTCTCCTCTTCACTAAGTCCTTCGGGTATAAGATGATTGGGAAGATCTGCTTGGCACTCACGTTGTTATCTATCTGTAAATAGTTGACTTTGAGTTGCATCTCCCTCAGCTCATCTGTGTCGACTATGATGAATTTTATGCCCTCTAGATAGACAAAGGCAAACTCCTTCCTCACCATTTGATAGGTCTAGACTATCAAGGAAACACCAATCGCCTGGAGTTGAACATTAATGGTCTGCTTGGGGACTAGGTCTCTTTGTTCCTTCTCCTCCTCTTTCTACTTCTTGAGTCTCTCAGTCAGAGTGATGTCTGAGACGGTTAACACTCGAGAGTGGCCGTTGGTGATAGTGTAGACGTAGAACTCTCTTTACTGGGGAGTTCTCGCTTACTCAGGAAGAGGAATTTACACTCTCAGATTCAAGTCGTCTATCTGTAGATCTCTACGGTCGAACTCTCTTAAGTTTCTCGGTTGAGCTTACTCTCAAAATTGAAATGAAATATGCAAAGTGTATGAATGAACTTGAACTTTTAAATGAATCCTACTTTTCATTACAAGTAATTGATAGTAGAAGGAGCAAGTGACAAGTTGCTCTGCAAGAGGATTGGTCCAAGAGAAGATCCTCGACTCGCCTGGCTTAAGCAAGTCCTCATGGTGTGGTAAGTCCTTCTAGTGGTACTTGAACTATACCACTCTAGACTTATTCTCAATCTTGTAAGTTGGGAACTTCTTATCCTCCTCTGAGAAGGTAACAAAGGTTATTTAATTGCTCTCCTGTAGATCCTTCTCCACTAGTATGAACTTGCTCAAAGCCAGATCCTTGGTGCTTCTATTGAAGACTGTGATTCTCCCGATCTCCTTGACGCTGAATTTGAAAGTCCAGTCATGAGAGCCATCGTCAAACTCTGCTCCCTCTCTCTCCACGCTCTTGATGGAGATCAACTCTGGCCTACGCGAGTCATAGTAGTAGAAGGGCATGCGCTGACCTGAGAGCAGAATTTGCACATCGTCCAAGGATTCATCTTGCCTCACTAGCAAAGTCTTCTTGGTCTTGTTGTAGAAGACATAGCAAGGACTTATAGTAGTCACTTTTGTGTATAGCTCCTCATCTGAACAAGCAAAGCCTAAAATTGATTTAGAGTATTCCCTAGTAAAAATTTTCAGCAAGTGAGAGCTCAGTCTTGACTTTGAATTCATGGAAGGAGAATTTTGACTTCCTGATAGAGATGGTGTTAGTGACAGCTGCCACGTCAATGAAGAAAGGATCTGAAAATTGCCTCACTCCATCTGGCTGCTAGATACTCGCGATGGCTTTCTCTCTCTATAAAGAAATGATGAATCTTCTATAAAGCTTACATTAGAAACTAGGATAATTGAATTGTCAACTGCAGAGAGCTAACCAGCCGCTGGCACTTTCTTATCGTAGAATATCATCAGTTTCTGATCTGTGTTGTTGATTATCACGTTCTTAACATAGAAAGTCACCTGCACTCCTGCCGCCTTCGTCACTGACATAAAATGAGATATAATTTGTGTGACATCTTCGCCATGAGCTCTAGTGAGCTGTGCTTGTTCTCGAAATCTCTCAACGCAAATTACTTCTCACTAAGATACTCATCACTGATTAAATACTTATGAATCTTACACATGACTCTCTATATGTTTATTATACTCATCATTTTCAATAGCAGCATCTGCCCACAGGAAGCAATTGTTCTTGATCAAGTTATCGCCCTAAGACTCTTGATCATTATCGAGTGTGAATTGGAACTTAGTGCTGTCACTCAGATTGTAGTTATACAGCTGTAGGCTCTACCCCTTTGGCACATAAAACTCCTTAGACTCGTACTCATCATCATAATCAGTTAAAGTGCCATAAAAACCATTCTAAATTCTCTCTCATAGTAAGCTCTGGCTTCTAGGTCTTTTTGTTGATTCTGTACTTCTGGCTTGTGATGAGGTTGCTCCTGATTCTGAGATTGCAAGGGAGTGCGTTCTTTATCACAACTGGAGTCTTGATATTGATGTTGTAGCACTTCTTAAACTGAGACTTGATCCTTGTGATCACTGTGAACTGCTTCCCATGGAACAAGTACGTCTATGATACACGATGAGTAAGTTAAGAACGCAAAATATCAGAGGAGGAAAGTGGAAGATAGTTAAAAGGAAGGGAGGGAAACTTACAGTTTTGTTCTTGGGGACTTTATCTATGATAGTCTTGAAATTGATGGGGTTGGACCAGGAGTTGGGGCTACTCTGGGAGGATATTTAAAATCTCAAGCCTATGTCTTCAAAAGCTATTGGCAAGCATTGCTGTGGCTTGAGTGTGACTACTTTAACTTCAGTAAAGATGGGTCGCTTGTTAGCGTCTACCCCAACCTCCTTCAAGAGCTTGATGTAGTAGTCTAGGTCGGTGAAGTTATTCATGACGTAGGGGGAGCGGAGCATGAATATCTTCTTGATGTTGGTGGAGTCCAGGTTCACTCCGTAGCCCACGTAGTTGCTCTTCTCCGTGTTGCTCTCGTTGAACTCGTGGTGGTAGTGATTCAAGTCACTCAGGTTTATGTCTATAGAGAGAGGGTTAAGAATATTGGGATGGATGGAAGATAAGGGTTACCCTTGAGGATGGCCTCGCCGTTGTTGAAGATGACGTTGATGTAGTCGTGCTTCCTAACCAGTTCGTCCTTGGACGCCTTCATCATCTACTGAGCTTGGTCCTCGTAATCCACACAATAAATAAATATTTCATTATTATAACTCTCCACTTCATAGTCAATGGTCTCTCCAGGCAGGAGGTCGTACTAGTTGGGGATCTTTGACTTTCGCTTCCTGGCTAGCTCTTGTCTGAACACTCTTTGAATCCTGACTGGCTTGGCGCAATGGTTCACAATAGTAATAATTATATATACTCGACTTCAAATATAGTGTAGGGGGTAACCTTATTCTCACTCTGCTGCTTGATGACTCCGTCCTTGAGGTCCTCCTTCTTGCGCGAGAGTATGGAGGGACTCGACCCCAGGAAACTATTGTTGATAGATGGACTGAATGAGGATCTGTTGCTGGCAAGTACGTTCTAAAGTTAGTTAGATGAAGACTGCTATTCGCTTTTGTCCTTCTCCTAGAGTTGCATCTGGGTCTTGATGAGGATCTGCATGAGCTGACTGGTAATGTTGATGTTGAGGTCCCTCCTGAAGCTCAGCACTATGAAGTTCTGGTCCTTGAAGGAGTCAGACAGGTAAGAGATCTTGACCTTCTCAATGAGGGGCTCCCACTCACCCACCTGAGAGTTGTAGTAGCTCACCATGCCCTTCAGCATCGTGTCTCCCACAGTCTTATCCAACTCAGACTGCATCTCCTTAATAGATATATGCATAATATTTTTTACTCTATCTTGTAGATGAAGGAGTAGAGGGCGAGGGACAAAACTGGGTAGAAGGTGTTGTTGTGGTCGTTTATGACTACGATTTGGAGGCCTGAGGATTGGATCCTGTGAAGCTTCTGCTCTATCACGTCGTAGTCTATCTCCAAGTCCTCAATGAAGTTACAAATACAAAGTGGTGTGTGATAAAGAGTAGATTTAAGTTATCGGGGTCTCTGTCGTTTTCCTAGGGCTATTAAATAGAAAATTGTGGAGTTTGAACGCCCTCCGCCTTCTCTTGCATCTAGGACATCATGTTCAACCTCTTCTGCCTATTAGAGATAGCATTGAAATGCATCTAAGATATGTTCTGCCTTAAATCCTCCTTCTTCTATTTCATGGTCTGCTTCCTGCCGATGGAGGTCAGCATCTGCAGAGCCTTCTACGTGGTCTTATAGGCAGTCGAGTCCTCATCGTTAAGTCCCTCTGCTTATCCAGACTTCTTAAACTCCTCAGCATCTGCTTCCAATTGCGCTCGCTGCCTCTACTCAGCCCTTTACTCACTATAATGATAAAACGCATTCATACTTTCTATTTTTCCTTTACTCCTTCTCCTCTTCTAGTTCTAGGTGGCGATCGCTTCTCTGCCTCTACCTGGAGATAGTCTTGAAGTGCTAGTTGAATCTCTCGAAGCTGTCATTCACAAAACATAAGATGATTATAAAAGCAATTTTGACTTTTAGACTTCAATTTTTAGATTGAACTCATTAAAGAGCTCCTGGAGGAGGATGACATCGTAGTAGGAGATCTTGAGGGTGATGAGGTCGAGCTTGATCTCGCTCTTCTCGAAGTTGCTCAGTTTGAACTCCTGGGGCTTGAACTGCAGGTACCTCGCATAGAAGTAGGACACGTTGAAGGGAGAGATCACCTCTCGCTTGTTCACCTCATCGAACTTGTAGGTCTCCAAGTCAGAGAGGTCGCAGATGAAGGGCGCCATCTCGGTGCCCTAAAGACGCATCCAGGAAATGGGCAGCTGAATGTTCTTGTTGCCCAGCTGGTCGAGGGAACTGACCCCCTTGAGCTGGTTGTAGAGCTGCGCCTTGATCCTCCTGATCTTCTCCCTCTTGAACTCGTACTCCAAGTTCGCGTTGCAGGCTATCGTCTTGTACATCTTGTCCGCCTGCTGCTGCTCGGGTGCGAAACATAGCAATAAAGATGAAACGTTGATTGTAAATGACTTTATAAGCAGTGTCTCTTTGAAGTTGAGGGTCATCTTGAGCTCGGGGATCTCCTCAAAGTCGGCATTGTATTCATTAGGCTTGTCGAAGCTGTCCTCGTCGTACTTGGGCATGCCCTCGCTGAAGAAGTTGAAGAGCATGAGGTAGAAGTAGGGGTAGACGAATAGCTTCAGCTTGCTCACGAAGACTTGGAAGTCCTTCGGCTCCGTTCGGATACATCTGGATCAGCACCTTCAGCTTGCTTCGGTGTGGCTACTTACCCCAGCACTTGAACGAGTGGGTCGTACTTGGCTTCCTCATAGCCCTGGAGCAGGACAGAGGGGTCGTCCTCATGCGATATCTTATGGATCTGCGTGAGCTTGCCAAAGAGGAGCTGCTTAGCATCCTCTGACTTGAAGAAACTGCAGATGTTCTCGATTTGGATTTCATAGTTGTAGCGCTTGTTCAGGAACTAGGTCGATCACGATATTTGGGTTCTGGAGAGCCAGCTTGAGTCATGATCTGCCCATCTTCAAAAGTGGTTAGCTGCAGAACACTTGTCTTGATAGTGGTCTAGCTCTTCTTTATGAATTCCGAACTCTTGAAGTACTCTTAAAATACCCACATCAATATGAGGATCTATTATTTGACCTTCCATATTGGCAAAGACGAATTGCTTCTCCAAGCCATCAGTGTAGGCTAGATTCAAGTCAACACATCTGAGCAGATAGCAGTAGACCTCCTGGGACATCTTCATCTGCAAGTTTGGTTAGAACTCTATGAACACTCTATGCGATTTATCCAACTCAGAGCTGTCGATCAGTCCTATATAGGGAGTCCAGTTCACTTTATGGAAATCGATCCTCAGGTCAAAGGCATCAGTAACTTCAAACTCCTTGTCGTTCTTATCCTTGTAGGAGATACCGAGGTCGCTACCCTTTATGACAAAGTTGGTGAAGTAGAGCTCCTACTCTGGGGCGTTCTTAAAACGCTTGGCTTCTGAGTATTCCTCAGTCTCGATACTGATCTCTCCCAGATCTATCTCCAGCATCTCCTCTGAGTAAGGGTCTGTCCTTCAGTATTGCATAAGGCCTGTGGATCTTGATATTCATGGCCATGTCGTTCCCCCTTTTGAAGAAGTCGAATTTCTAAAGCGCAGCTGGGTCTATCTAACCTCTCACTAGAACCTTCTCTAGGTCCTTGGTCAGATTCTCGTTTTCAATCGCATAGGGGTCAGTCTCTGTGACCGCCCAGAGGAACTTATCGAAGAAGTAGTCTTGGATTCTGAACGCTTCTTCGAACATGTACAAGATCTTGACCTGGGACACATCCAAGTCCAAGATGGAGAGTTTCTCAGCAGGGTGCTTGGGACAAGTAGGATTGAAGATTTGCGTCTTGAAGTAGATCTCATTAGACTAAGGGTCTCCAATAGCTCTGGCGCCAATGATTTCTCTTTTGGGGTACTGGGATTTCAAATCAAGGTCGGCCTTTGGAGCATCCCAAGGCTTAATAGTCCGTGGATAGTCAGTGTAATCGTAAACTAGACAGTCTTTGAACTTTCCCTCGATGAGGTCGTGATCATAACTCATGTCATAGTTGAAGAAGGAATTGCCCAGACTCATCTCGAACACTGGAGAGTAGAATTGGTGATGAGCGCAGAGAATGGAAAGTCCATTGGCTTGTATCTAAGCCTTGATTAGGAGCAGCTTGATCTACTTCGCAGGTTTGAATTGCCTTCTCTGAGCCCTCTTCTTCCTCACTCATCAGTCTGTGCTGGATACTTTCGAGATCCTTCTTTCTCGAGGACTTGACATTTCTGAAGAATTTTACAGTCTCATTGATTGTGTTGGGCTCAAAGAGCATGAGCACCCTTCCAAGATTTGCTCTCACTATGATTTCCGCATCTTCTATATTTGGGAGTACAAGTCGTACACATCTAAAAATTAGTAAACATTTCTATGAAGTGTATCTTTATCTATTTGGATCTCCAAGAGATTCTTGCCCTCCTCGTTTCTAATGAGGTCTTTGTGGAGCTGTTTCGTCTCTCTCATCTTGAGTGAGGACAAATTAACCAGCAGCTTGATTTCATAGGTGAACTGCATGACGTTCAGATTCAGATTCTTAACACTCGCTATCAGCCACTAGTTCTTAAGCACTTCCTCATTGTTTAACTGTGACTGCTTGGATGGGACGTGGTCAGTCTGCTGGAATATTCTTAGTTCGAATATCTCCAACTTGGAAGTCCAACTTCAACCCCATCTCATTCGGGTCCTTGTGCACGATATCTGAGGAGATGGCTATGCCTTGCTGATTCTGTGAGCTCTCAATGATCTGCTTCTGTATCTTGATCACACTCTGCTTGAAAGTTTCTTTCAATTCCTTGTCTGTAAACTTCAAGAATATCTTCTCCCCTCCTCTGCTCTTACTTGGAGCAAATTTTAGGTGTCTGCCTGGTTAAGTTCCAGACTCTAGATGTCTGCAGCTGATATAAGGGACTCGAGTTGTATCTCTCTGAGAGAGAGGTAGTGGTAAGGCATGAGCTCCCTCTTGTTCTTATAGAAGTAGAGGAAGTTGCCTGAGACTACTGTGAAGTAAGGATTCCAATAGTTGTTGTACCCTCTAACTCCACGACTCTGAATAGAGTCCTTGAAAGTAGCCTCTGAAATGATCTAGTCCTTCTAGACCTTGAGTCTCCTCATATCCTCTTCAGGCCCATGTCTCTTCAAGACTTCTGTGATGTTTACTAAGCCGTTGAAAATGTCCGGTGACATGTTCAGCTTGAGAGCTGGGATTTTGGCATTGACTAGGACCTGTGGAGATGACTAACTCTCTTCACCCTAGTTGAACATACCCCCTTGAGCTGGCTTTTTCTCAGCCTCAATCGCATTATTCGAAGTCTTCTTTAGGATGGCAGCTTTCAAATCATTCTTGACTGCCACATCCAATTCGATGGTCACTTCCTCCAACACCTGCGCAAGATGCTGATGCTTGAGGTATTAAAGGCTGATATCGTAGATCTTCAAATAGAAGCGCTCGTATTCATCTATCTGCTTGTCATTCACATTCTTGAAGTAGATGTTTCCTAAGTTCACGATCCAGGTTCGAGGGCGCAACTCCTCTGGCTCCCCCACGAAGATGGAGTTATGAGCCAGGAAGGGGATCTCTATCATGGGTGAGGCGATCTTTATAGTGAAGTTGTTCTACTTCTTCTATAGGAGGTCTTGCACGGATACTTAAGTCTAGTCCTTGATTTGAGAGAGCTTGTCATAGGCTTGGGCCTTGAGCTCCTCAGTGTAATCTGCCTTGAAAAATTCACCGATCGAGCTTATACCAACTGCATCATACGAGATGAATATAGGTGACTGATAAAGAAAGTTAATAAGGGCTTATGAAGAAATGCTTACCGATTCGAAGTTGATGTTCATGAGGTCATCGATGGCACTATTGTCTTTGGAAACTGTGAGCACCCACAGATTAGTCTCCTCCTCTATGACTTGGAATTGCGTCTCCTTGCTCTCTTCAACTACACTACTCCCAGCTTTCTTCTATTCCAGTTTCTTGACCAGGTGCTTCTTGTTGCTCATGCTCCCATCAGCCTCATTGACATCTTAGACAAACAACCCCGCGTTCTTGTTCTTGACAGTTGCGAAGAAGGACTCGTCCCTGAGGGCTTTGAACTCCACGATCAGGTCCTCCTGGAAGATTTCCACTATCTGCTTGTTCTCAATCAGACTGATCTTGCCCCTCTTGAAGTTGCAGTAGAGCTGCAGCTTGATCATCTTGTTCTTCTGCTCCTCGGAGATGTTCAAGTCGAAGAGACTCTGGCTGGAGAGATCGGTGAGCGTGTTCTTGATAGAGGCCTTGATCTCCTCCATCTCGTCGTCGTTCAAGGCAAAGTCCTCATCGCTCTCCTCGTCCTGGCTCTTCTTGGGCTGCTCCTTGACTTCTTCCTTGGCCTTGCTCTTGCCTCCCCAGGACATGAAGTAGGAGATGAGGCTGCTCTCCTTTGACTCCTTGTCCTTCTGTTCCTGGACCTCTCTCTCCACTCTCTTCTTGATTACCATGCCGATCCAACTATAGCAAGTAGGGTTAAATTAATCTTTCGTCAGTATGGCTACTTACTTTTAGAGATCCTGAAGTTCATTGCTTGACTATGTGCTAAAAG
>JAJKFJ010020725.1:0-152199 GCA_027382625.1 Tetmemena sp. SeJ-2015
GGGCCTGCAACTCCTAATTTCTCATCTGCAAAGCAATTTTTCAAATGCGAGAGTATAGTGCGCGCTGGCACTCTCAACATTTTTGCGATGGAGTTGATTTTGAGAACTGGCTATACTACTGATAAGGTGACTACATCCATCCCTTTAGAGTCAAAATGAAACTGGATAGGAAGGATATGTAGTTATTTTTGAGTAATTTCGCGTTTGACTCGCATGATATAAGTATTAATAAAAAATTAATTATACACACTTTTTTCATTTTTCTTATCATATTAGGGGGTTTTTGATTAGCTCCTACAACCACTACACTCGCTCCCACATCGACAACTCAGGCTCCCACAACAACTCGAGCATCCACGACTACTCAAAGCTCGACAACTCAAGCCACCACTACCAGAACCACGTCAACAACTACCCCTGCGCCAACTACTACGATGCTTCCTACAACTACCACGCCTAAGCCAAGAATATCAGCTCGCCAGCCCAGTACAACTCCACCCTTAAATAAATTAGCTGCTTGCAAAGCCATGGCTGACGCTATGGATACTACTGATAAAAGTAGCAAATAAGTCAACCTTTTCAGATCACTGTAAACTAAGAGAGTTACTTGTTCTGGTATGACTCAATGCAATGGACTCTACAGAATGTAAGGAAGCGGCTGCGAGTGGAACAGAAAGTTCAAAATATTTTGCTATCAGGAAGGGAAATAAGTATACGTGCGAGTGCAAACCAACTCCCTACCAGATCACTGCTTCTCTGAAACGTCATCAGTAGCGGTTATTGAAAATGAAATTGATTTCACTGTAAGGTTCGACGTGCCTCCTTCTGAGTTGAGGAACATACTATATACTGGGCCGTATATGAGCAAATATTTGTGCAGCAGCGCATGGGCGTCAGATAAATTTTTGAGCACCACTTAAAATGGACCAGCAATAGAACTCTCTGTTTAATCAGGAATACAGCAAAACTTGGTGGGAGTGCTCTCTAACGGCAAAAATTTTTCAATTAAATATTGCTTAAAAGTTTAAAATATTGAGAATTGTTAAAATTAAATAGAAGCTCTTATTATTTAAGACATAAAAGGGGATTTCATCATGCATGAGCTTAAATTAAAACTTAATGCAATTATAGAAACAACCATTTATTTGAAATTTCAGAGTCTGGCTAAAGAATCATAGGATTGGAAGTGAACAAATCTTTAGCATGTAGGAGAAATATCAAATGAAAAATTGCGTGGTATTGGCATCCCTCGTTAGCAATCTCTTTTAATTCTCTAATTCTTTAACAAAAGCCCCAAGCTAACAATCTCCTTGGGGGGGGGGCCTTTCCTCGACAGTAAAATTTCATAATAAAAAAAAGTAAGAATAAAATATGTGTATAGGACAATTTTTATCCTAAATTTGATTCTTCCAATTATAGAGGCCTATTCGAACATCTAAGGCCTCAAATTTTAATCCTAATTCAGTCAGTTAGAGGTCAGCTGGCACCTAAATAAAATCTATATTTTTAGTAATTTTTTCGCTATTGTAAAATAAATTTAATGCGTTATTATTGAAATAGTCCAATATTTTTATTTAACCAAAATTTAATTCATGATAAATGGGCTAATCCTACAATTTTCCAGCTTTACTTCTTTCAGCTTATAGCTGAAGCATATTTGCTAAATAAAGATATTGGACTATTTCAATAATAACGCATTAAATTTATTTTACAATAGTGAAAAATTAGCATAAAATACAGATTTTATTTAGGTGCAGCTGGCCTCTAACTTACTGATTTAGGATTGAAATTTGAAGCCTTAGATGTTCCAATACACCTCTATAACTGGAAGAATCTGATTTAGGAGCGAAAATTACCCTATAAACATATTTTTTCCTTAACTTTTTTATTATAAAATTTTACTGTCGAGAAAAGGCCCCCCCCATCTCCTTATAAAAATTTGTTTAAAACAAGTGGAAAAAAGAAAGCTAATTGAAAGATTAAAAAGACTTTAAATTGCTTGGAATAATGTCTTCAGATCAAATGTTTTTAAAGTGTTTCTTTCAAAAAATAGTCTCTTTAAAATAAATCTTAATCTAACCCAAACAGAGAAAATACATATATCTTCATATTTCTGGATGTTCTGGAAATTCATATCACAGGATTAATCTTTGTGCTATTTTATAAAAAAAGAGGAAGTATTTATCAAGTTATGGGAGTATCAAAACCAGATTTATAATGTAGTACCGCTTCTTACCATTCAATTGCTAATCCACCTCTTATTTCAATATTTTGTACAATTGTTGAGATAATAATAGCATAAACATACAGTAGGAATTAATTTAAAAGAGGGACTTAATTTCATCAAATAAATATGTTGAATCAAAAAAATAAGATAGCTAAATTTGTGTGAAATTAAAGAAGAAAATGTTCTCCTGCTAAGTAGAATTTAATAATGCTTAAGTTAAATAAATTTTAATGCTTGATTTAGTTAGTTTTTTATTTTATTTAGAAACCTATTTAAACCTATTTTTAATTATTAAACGGTGTGCCTTTGTTTTCTGGATATTCTCAATCCATACCCTATGACGCACTGATCTCCTCTTCAACCGAAATGGCAGGAGCTACTCCCCTAGATAATTGCCTAGGTAGTTTCACTCAATATGGCTAATATAAGTACCACAGCTTCTCTCCTTGTGTAGGCCCCTCTGATTTCAAGAGCTCTCTTAAGACACCTGCGCTTTGCAATTCAGATACTTCTTGTAAGAAGAACGCTCTAACATACGCCTTCTCAAAAATTGAAGATGACACTATGTTTGAACTTAAAGTGGTCGGCATCGCTAAAGACGGCCATAAGATCCTTGGTCCCTACAAATAAGATGGCACCCTCTGGCAGCCTTGCGATGTTGATGTTTGCAATGGAGTAATTATCAGCGGAAGCTACTATGGACCAGAATCTAATTTTTAGTGAATTAGCTTTTTAAGGATGCATAATCCCTCGTTTTTCCATAAAATTAGTATTCCCTTATATAATCTTTTTAATGCTTTTTATTGAAACAATTTATGTTTTATCTTTATAATTTCAATAAACTTTGAATCTTATTTTATAAACCTTTTATAAATTTTAATACAGAAATTTAAATTTTTTCTTTATTAAAAAAAAAAAAGATAGATCCCTTTAATCTTTAAAAATTGAATAAATATAATTAAATTTTGACAAATAATTGAAATAGTTTGAATTTTTCCAAAATCTCTCATCTTGTAAATTAGCCGTAAAAAATATTTTCTCCTCAGTCGCAGGTTAAAAACTATTTTTTACAATTTATACTCTGTAAAACTAGATTACTTAAGTTTTTATCCATTATTTAAAACATTTTTAGAACTCTTATAATAAAACCAACTCATTTGCATGATTAAAATTCTTGACTTCGTATTTAGAATAGATATCCATTCATATTATGCACTCACAGCCTTCTATCCCTACTCAATTGGGTGCTGGGGTCCAGCCGCAGCCAATTCTGCATTCTAGCTGGCTTGCACTAGCAACCCAAGAGTGTGCAATTCAAGATTGCTCAATAATATGGATTCAGAAAACGGAGAAATGTTTACTGACTCAGGAGCTATAATAATTAAAGCTCTTACTCCTTTAATTCTCTTGCTCAGCATTTTCAATTGGTGAGAATTAAATTCAAATTAGGTGAGAAAATCGCTTCTTTCATTAAATTTATACTAGCTTAATAACAACTTAACATTTAATTTGCAAATAATTAAATTTACTTTTGAGTCTACACTTCAGGAAGGCTTTACTTTTTATGAAGATTTCTGTTTCTAAAAAACAAATAAATGAAGAGTTTTAAAAAGCATTTAAAACTTCTAAAGTATTCTTCGAGTAGGTATTTGATAGGGAGTTTGCTTAAATTTAAATGCTAGAAGAACACTTTTACTCAAGTTGGAACCTTAGTTAAATGATCCCCACTCTTCTGATAGTAGGGCCCACAAGGAATAAATGGTCGAAGTTAAAATCGCGAAGGAAAAACAGGATGGAGAATCAAGGGTATGTTGCCTGGTATTTGTTTGCCGTCTCTTACGGAGATAGTATTTCAGGCTAGACCACTGGAATTATTCTATAACATCTGAATGTGTTACCTAAAACTGTGGAGTATCCTTGAACTATCAGGAGGGCGTTGTCATTTTTCCGCCTCTAAGACTAACCAGCAAAGACAGATGTTATTTGGCTGAGCCCAAAGTCAATGAGCTCAGAGAGGTTACTAGCGGGGGTGTTAGTTTGTTTTAGACCACTTAATTCTGCTTAAAAGATATGGCGATTCACTTCCACTCGTGACGTATTGACAAGTTCCTCCAAAATTGATTATTCTAGTTATGCATTAGCTCTATTTATATACTAAAAAGGATACTCCTTAATTACCTTTAAATTCTTTTATGACAAAAAATGATTTCCTCATTACCTTATATTTCAAACATAGCTTCAACGCAAACTAGGTTCGATCAATAGATCAATCACTCACAAATTTAGCAAAGATATAAATTCGATATTATTGCTGAATAATTTAATCATTATATAAATTTTACAAGCTTTAACAGCCTCCATTTTAATTTTGATTTCTGCTGCCCAACAGTTTTAAATTTTTAATAAAGAGAATAGATTTGTTATCTGATAAGGATAAAGACAAAATTTAGTTTCAAGACCGATAAATTCATATATAACGACATTATAAATAAAGTTTTTCTAAGAATAACAAACATTTTATGACAGGATTAATTAAATGTAAAGGTTATGTGATAATAAATTAAGCAAAGATTATCTCAGAAATAAATTTCAAACTAAGAAATATGAGAAGAATATTCCAGCTTATAAAGAATTTAGTTAGTTGTAATAAATGTGTAATTAATTTATTTGGCTATACAATTGCTATTTGAAGTTATTCCTTCTTAAATTATTGAGACTTATAAAAATTATATTAGCTCAAAGAATTAACTGTTATAATTACTTGTATTATTGTTATAATTATTGAATCCATTAAAGAGTTCACTTCAATGCAATTTAAATTCTTTCCAATCTTGATTGTGAAATAATTAAGAGAGAAAAATTCAATTTTTTTTATTATAAAAGTGTTTTAAAATAAATACGATGGAATTTAGAATAGGTGAATAAAAATATAATTCCCTTTTTTAGATTTTGAATACAATTCAATACACTGGCATTAATTTTGAAGTATAATTTGGTTTAAATATATAGATAAATTTTAGTCTCATTTAAAAATGTATGAATTTTTGATTTAGCTTTCAAGATCTAAAAATTAAATATAGGGAATAAATAATTAGGTGATCGCGAAAACACATTTATAAATACAATTCTTAAAGTGAGAAGAAGCAAACTGATTAGTATTTACACATTTTAAAATGAAATTTCCTGATTTAGATTTGCCACCTGAGTGAAGTACTAAAATTGTCAAGATTATTTAATCTTACATTAGATATTAGTTTAACAAAGCATTTTTTCATTGTTTTGGAATACTGCAATTAGTCTTCTGGCAATTGATGTACCAGATAGCCACTCTCAAAATCCATTTCTTGATAATCTAATCTTAATTAAATATCATAATTAATTATCAGCTAGTTTCTTATCTCAAGTCAATTATTTATTTTCTAAACTATTTTCTCAATCACCTAATCATATTTTCCCTATTGTATCTAAAGAAAAAATTTAAATTTTTTATAATATAACTATAATTAACAAGTAATCTTAAGAATATTTCTTTAATTATTTTCAATTATAGATAATTATTCGTTTTAGCTCCCAAGTCTTTTCTTTACTTCTTATATTGAAAGACAAATATAATTTGAATTTAAAATATACACCTACTAAACTAACTACAGACAATTTTTTTTAAAAATATAATAAATATACTTAGTTAGTTTAGGTTTCACTAACACTTTTATATTTATCAAACAAATAGATCAATGAATGAAAAATAATTTAGCTTCTATTATATAAAGAAGCAGATCTTAAAATCCAATCTCATGAACTCTTTCGATTTAAATAAAGATATATTCATTTATTCCAAGTTCAAAATTTAATAATGCACTTTGTAAATGGCTTTATAAAATCAAGAAAATATTTTATGATGATATTTAGTACAAATATTGAGGAATTAATAGTTTTTGTTTTAATAGATACAGACTTAAATGGAATTTTAATAGAAAAAATAGTCCGAGAAATAAGGTAACAAAAGAATCCACTTATCAATTCCTCTATACTTGATCAATTCTTAAAAGCTAAATTCCTTTATCAGAAGTCGGAAGTTGCTTAGGTGAATTGGTTGGACCAAAAACTGGGCTTTAAAAATCTAAAGACTTGCTCGTAAGTTATTAAACGCTCAATAAAGATAGAATCTATAATCATAATTTCTGAAAATTTGTTGTTATGGCGGAGTATATCTTAAAACTATTTAGAATCTTTTCAACGAGGCTATCTAGATTCAGTAGAAGAAGAAGCTGGATCACAAAATTTTAATTATTCTCTAAAATGACTTTTACTTAAATTAAATTTTGGATTTACCCTAGAAACAAGACGCCCCAGACTCGCAAGCCATTATTCGCTAGGCCACTGTTTTCAAGGTTGGAACTGTGATGAAATCCGTCAATCCCTTCAACGAAGATAGCTTACTCAAATAATTCGTGCCACTCTTCCCTGATCTATATAGTGATGAGGGCTTCTCAGATCAAAGCATCTCAAAAAGCATTTATTCTTATAATCTATTTCTAAAATCAAATCTAAAATGTGAGGCTCCAGTTCAAATGGTAAGTTCTTGAATCATGATGCTAATGAAAGATGTTTAGTGTTGACAAAGATAAAGATATCTTGAACTACAAGAACATACAGATTCAGTTCAATAATGCATACTAGCAATTTGGGACCCAGATCTTTGATTAGTACAGCTTGGACATTTTAATTTTACAGTCATCATTTTCATACTACATAAAATTAACATTGACTTCGATATTATGATTCCACTTATATATGCATTCACTATTTGTAATATTAATTTGAGAATAACATAACGAAGTTTTGTTGCTACCAGCTAGAGTGCAGCGAACTTGAAGACAACTGCCGCATCCTTATCTTCCTTAAGAAGCCTTGCAAAGTTTTCAAGAAGCAAATTGTCCAAATGAATTAGCAATTTTTCTCTTCCTCAAATATTTATAGAGAGCAATAAAAAGGAAGGCCGTTTCAATAATCAAAATGGGTGGAGGTGAAGTCTATTTTCTCCTCTCAGAAAAGAGAGAACTAGCAATTTTTTAACTACTGGAACTTGAAGTAGGTGATCTTACTCGAAGGCAATCTAGAAATATCTAAGCGAAGTGGAGAGCTCTACGAGGATCTAGTTGCTCAAGAACTCACCACAAAGCTCTAATTCATCGATATTGACAATAATGATCTCACTGAAATTTTAATCTTAATCTAAACATAATTCTATGATCTTGCCTCCAATTAAAGAGTGAAAGAGTTGGCCATTTTTGGTATGCAGCCGGAAGAAGTTCCAGAGATTTAAGGAGGTCTAGTGCAGAGGAATAGTTTGTTCTACTAAAAGCTAAATCAACTGGTGGTGCCTATTCGGTTCTCTATTCTAACTCTAATATCTCAGAGGAAGATCAACCTTTTCTCGGATGACATATTGTACTTTCTTGATAATCTGTTGGACTTAAAAATATTAGGCGAAGATAAAAAGCCACATTTCTTCCTCCGCAGTTCTCAGGACGCGGACCTAGATTACTTTATCAAGCCGGAGAGCAACATAGCTTTTAATAATTCATATGAACTAGTAATTTTTACTACAGCTCACTACGAGGGATTGAAGATATTTCCGAATTTTTCAGCTTTGATGAATTTAATATTTAAAAACGAGGTGAGAAAGATAGTGTACATCTTGGATTAACTAGCAGAGGATCCTAACTTGAAAGGCAGGCCTTTAATCTCTAACCTGAGAAAGACTAAGTAATTGTAAAAGACATTCGATTACATGTTGGCGAACTGCATCAAGTAAGTTGAAGACCTGAGGTTGGAAGACTTTGACGATAATGACTTGCGACAGAGAAGAGTCTATAAGACGCCTACTCTTACGATCTTCTTTCCCAACGCAAGGGATTAGACCAACAGAGTTATTAGAACTTACCGCAGATACAAGGAGTTAATTTAAAGATAGTGATATCTTGATGTTAAGAAAGTTTTTGAGTACTTCTTTAGGCTAATTTTAGTCGACGAATAAATGAAAAAGACGCACTTTGGGAGTGAAAAACAATCTGAGATGCTTGACTATATTAAGTAGTCCCTCAGACAAGAACTCTATGTTGGTGACTGCCCCACTAAAGTTCTCAACTACTCCAATTCTTAAAATTATTTTTTAACTCTTTTTCAAACTAATTAATATACAATATATTTTCTTAGCTGAAGAATCATTCAGTTTGGATGATA
This sequence comes from Tetmemena sp. SeJ-2015, assembly GCA_027382625.1. Lineage (NCBI taxonomy): Eukaryota > Ciliophora > Spirotrichea > Sporadotrichida > Oxytrichidae > Tetmemena > Tetmemena sp. SeJ-2015. Next base: position 8,474 of record JAJKFJ010020725.1, read on the forward strand.
TGCTCGACACAAATTCTTTCCAAATTTCTTATCCTTTCACATTTAAATCCCAGAGATCCAGTTTTAGAAAATCATCGAGAGCTTGGGCTAGTTTTCTATGAAGGAAGGAAAGCTTAAAATGTTCGCCAGAATTGGACAATCCATAAAATATTTTTAAAAAAGTCATCATCTTTGCTAAAAATCTTTTTGGTTTTTAAATTTTTCATCTTTTGTAAATGCTTCTCTACAACGAAAGAGATCACTAATTTATCACCTGAAGACATTGAATACAACTATCCCGACATAGAAAAGCCAAGAATCTAAGATCCATAGACGCAGCTGCTCCCTGAGGAAGAAGTGCGCGAGATAATAAAGAAGAACAGCATGTACTGCTTCACAGATGGCAGTGGTTACATTTCGGAGGATCTCGCAGCAATGATCGCTGAGAAGCATAATTACTCAGAGTGCTAAATTTTGCTTATGATTTAATTGGAATTTCATTTAATATTATACTTTTATCGTTTGATTTTTGAAATTGTTAAAACCTAATTAACTTTGAAAGAATTAACGTAATTGGAAGGGAATAATTATAATTAGGGCCATTAGGGAACTCACCCATTAGACATATAACTGTAAGTAAAAATCGCAAAAGAGATTTATAGGGCTAAAAATTTAAATATAGACATCAGTAATTATAACTTACATTACATTAAAAAATTTAGAAATGGAGGTTTTTTTCTCCATCAGACCCCCCTGCGCCCACTCATTAAATTTCTTGTTTAATAATTCCCAGGCCCGCCCACCACCCAAAACGAGCACGACAACTACAAAAAGTCAAAAGTAAGTATGCTTCTCTATTTAAATATATTTTAAACATCATTTCAAGAGAATTCTGGAATACTTCAAAATATAGTAGGAATTATGGCAAATGGAGTTCCAAAAATAAAATTTTGGATTATTCTGAAAATCATGGGTAGAAGCAAAAATTTTGTAAAAATTTTAATACTTACTTTTGACTTTTTGTAGTTGTCGTGCTCGTTTTGGGTGGTGGGTGGGCCTGGGAATTATTAAACAAGAAATTTAATGAGTGGGCGCAGGGGGGTCTGATGGAGAAAAAAACCTCCATTTCTAAATTTTTAATGTAATGTAAGTTATAATTACTGATGTCTATATTTAAATTTTTTAGCCCTATAAATCTCTTTAGCGATTTTTACTTACAGTTATATGTCTAATGGGTGAGTTCCCTAATGGCCCTATATATAATTATTCCCTTCCAATTACGTTAATTCTTTCAAAGTTAATTAGGTTTTAACAATTTCAAAAATCAAACGATAAAAGTATAATATTTAAGCTCTGCCTTTCAAGTGAGACTCGGAGGTGTAAAGGGTGTACTCGTTCTTAAGCCTGAACTTGAAGGGAAGAGGGTCTAAATTCGAAAGAGTCAGATGAAATTTCCCTCTTAGAGAACCAAGCTTGAAATCTTTCCTCAACTTATTTCTTTATACCATTTCTATTTTTATCATTAGATGCGCGACTTTCAGTCAGGGATTTATGAACCGGCAAGTAATAATGCTGATGAGTGCTCTGGGTGTCCCTGACAATGTTTTCATGAACCTTCTTTAAGTCGCCTTGTCCAAGCTCAGCACATAAAGCTTACTGCAGGACCTGTTCAAAATGCAAAGTGTTTTCCTCTAGTCTAGGCCCAAGCAGGCGAAAGACACAACAAATTTATATCCTAATATACTAGAGAATCTAAAAGAAAATAGCTAATCACAATTCCTAGAAATAAAAGATGTCTGAGTGAGTCTATCCTTTAATATATTACGTTTAATTTGAGATATCTCTTGATTTAAATGTGGAACTCAACAGATCTAGCAATAGCAATGGCAACAGCAGCAACTCAATCCACTCTTGCAAGAGTGCACTCTGACACCATCGAAATCGTCTAGGCCACAAGTTCAAACACTGAAGGCTATCCTTTTGACTACCAGAGACTTATCTTCTCCATAATGCAATTTGAAGAATTTAGATTAGACAAATTTTGGACACTTTTGACAATTCCTGAGTCAATTCAGATCATCTTGAAAAGCAAAATCTTCAACCTCAACAATATCAAGAACGAAAGCCAAAAAGAAAAGAGAATTCGAAACTAAAATGGAAGCAACATTTTCAAAATAATTCTTGAAAGTGAGGATCTAGACCAAAATCTACATACCGCCTCCTTTCTCTCATTAAAAATTAATGCTAAATATCTTTAAGCTATAAAAAATCACTTCCTTCAGCACAATTCTTTCTTGATTATAGTTTTGATCATATTCTATATCACGTATTAAATTCTTCAATATAACAATAAAAATATCTCAATTTAAAAGACAGAAGAAAAATAGCAGCAGATTGCAAAGATGAAAGGGAATCGTTTTATGATTACTTTGGACCCAGCAAGATCTTCTGCCCTATCTTCAAGCAATTATCATTTACAAAATTAGGTCTATTATAAACCAAGATGTTAATCAAAATCGATGAGTGGCTAAAATAATATTTAGGGTGTGCAAATTAGTTGGAAATTGAAGTGGCTGAGTCAACTTTGATTTTGCATCTTGTTCGAGAGCCAATAAAAAAATTAATACCAGCTTCATTTTTTAATCTTCTCTATATGAACCTAAGCAGCAGTTATTATACATATAATCCTTGAATTCCTTATTTTTAACTTGTCTTGCATTCTCTCTCATTTTATAATAATTAAATATGAGAGAGAGAGATAGAAAGTTGAGCTACCACGCTTCCATTCCATTTAAATAAATTTTTGACAAGTTAACCTATCTTCCATAGAATCTTCGTCTATATTTGTTATTATAATTTTGAGCATATAGTAACCTAGAGCTTCTTTTAGATGAAAAAATGTAGGGAGGATGCTGAAAAAATCGAAGGAAAAATCTATTACTAGGATAGCTAAGAGTTCTCTATCTCTTTATATTTTTGATTTCATCCTTATTTATTGAAAGTGTTCAAGATATAAAACGATCCAATTCTTTCTTCGCTCTTGGAGAGCATGATCCTGGGGCAAGCAGTTAACCTGAAGAAGAAGGCCAGAATAAAGGTGAAAGAGTGCGCGACTCTCATAGGATGCATTGATGAGACTGGCACCCTTGAGGAAAACGAGGTCTATGTCAAAATCTCTTAAATTCTAATTTCAGTTGAGAATTATGATTATTTGAAATCAATCGAGGTAGCTATGAGCAAGATCAGACTTAGACCTAGGCTCAAGCAGAAATAGAACAAGAAGCAAATATTTTCGAAGAGAAGACAAATATTGATCAGCTTTACAAAGTAGTGGATGAATTGATTGAGGGAGAAGTAATAGTAACTAATAGGATATGATCAAAGATAATTAGGGTGATTGCTATTAAATTCAAAAATTAAGAAAATGCTATGAAGATAGAGTTAGTTCACGCCTATTCCAACACAGTTTGTTTTTTGTAATAATTTTGGAAATCTTTAGTTTTAAAAATTTAGAGCTGCTCGTGGTATTGATAATAAGAGTCTAAGTGTTTGTGAAACTCAATGTAAAAATTTAATTATTATACCTAGCTATAGAAGGGTTTTGGCTTTTAATTATAATATTGGCTTGACTTTGATTAAAATCTCGCTGATTTTTATAATTAATTGACTCTATGATTACCTACTATTACTTTCCAATTTTCAAATGGCTAGTCAGCGAAATATTTCAAAGCTTGATTCATTTACTCAACTTCCGCTATTACCTTCTATTTGATTCTATAAGAATCCTTGCTCCCACCCGGGAGATATAAGAAAGCTGATTGCAATCGGAAAGTCTCATTAAGACTTTGACAAGCTGTAGCACCTTTCAAATGTGATAGTCTTTTCGAGCAAGGGAGTGAGGCCAACTCAGCACAAGATGTCTGGAGGAGACCTTGACGGCGATGTTTACATGTGCATCTGGGATCAAGCAATTGTGCAAGGCGTCCAGGAAATAGCTTTAATTAATCATTTTCCTGAATTCAATTGTAGTTGTAAAGGTTTCTTCATATAGTGGAGCCAGCTATGTATGCAAAGTATGAAGACAACTCTTCTATGAATGAGGACATGGACATCGTAGATTGCATCGCAGAATATTTCTAGAAAGACAACCTGGGCACACTCTCCAACTTGCACTTGGCACTTTGCGATCAATTGGGAGCGAGGGGACCCTTCAAATTGCATCGAGCTGAGTAGACTTATCTCAGTGGCAGTCGATTTTGCTAAACATGGAAAGTATGTTGAGAAAGACAAGTATTCCAAGCAAAATGATATGGTCAAAAGCAATCCTGACTTCATGGAAAAGGGAAACTCAAATTTAACTACAAGGCAAAGCGATCTCATTCGAAAAATAAAGAAGAGACAATATTTTTCTAATTCATCTTTAAATATATTCTTGGAAAGCTCTATAGAGCAGTGGACTGTAAACAGTTTTTCAAAAGATGTTTGGAGCTAGACTTTAAGAACTCTATCTTATTTGAATACAACTTCAGTCCAATAATAATAAGGCCCTTCTTTTTTAGGGGTGCAGACAGATCCTTCCATTAGTATTTAATATTCTTAAATGTAAAGCTTCAATAATTATGATCTACTAAAAATAGGTTTACACGCCTTTGACAGAATAGTAGACCCCTTCAACTCTGACTTGATTTCTTTGATGGTAACTCACAATTTGGCAACTGAGGCTGAGTTGTTTTAATTAAAAAAGTGAGCATAATTCTTCTCTCTACTTTCCTAAATTAATGTTCTGCACTAATTTGCAATTCTCCTTTTGCGACGACGAATTCCGAGACCTGGCTACCTCCCTGGGAACTCAAAAAGACGATGATGCCGTGGAGAGTCTAAACTTGAAAATCAAGCAACTCATTAGCAAATATCGCAAGGAGTTTGAGATACTTCAAAAAGACTTAAACGCAGACAGTTTACAGCTCTCAATTGCAGTGTACTTCGCAAGCTACTTCAACTCTTGCAATGGAGACAGCTACGAATATGTTTCGAACGCATTAGACAAGGTATTTATAAGATGTAGGTGTGTGTATATCTAAATTATTTGTGGACAATGATGTTTAAGCTTTCTTCGAGCACTGGGATAATCTGAAGAGAGATAACGAGCACGAGTCCTTCACTGAGTTCCTAGAGGAGCTCAAAGATTTCTCAGCTTTAAATATAAAGTGAGTCCTTAGTCTCGTGATAATCGTTATTTAAGCTTACAAGAAGTGTTTGAAGCAGGGGCTGATGAACAATCCAGAGAAGCTGCGAGCTCTTCTACACACGAAATAGTTCTTCAGTGTGCCGTGGCTAGTCTGCTACGAGCATTTGCTCAAGCAAGGACCTTACACGAGAAAAAATAGATTTCAAGATTTAAATTAGCATAATTAATTAAAAGATATTTAAGAAGAGATAATGAATACCTAGTATGGGGAAACTCTTAGGAAGATGATCTCGGATACAGCTCTAACTGATTGATATGCAGAGAAGACATACAAGACAAGCATGCCCAATTCCTAAGTGAATCTTGAAGATTCAAAGTCTTGAGGCTTTTTAATTTCTTTTAAGATCCTTCATAGCTTCTATCCTTTATTTATAACGGGTTTATTTAAATTCTAGAGTGAGTGTGTAGAATTTTTGTGTGAGATAGATAGATAGCATGTTTTAAGTTGAGAGATTGCATTTCTAATTAATTACAAAATGAATCCCAAAAGTTCTGAGAACATTTAATTTAACATATAATTGCATTTGAAAATTAATATTTGAGTTTATTCATTTTTAATCTTTTCTCTTCTCTTATATGTAAAAGGCTTGAATAGATTTAATTTTATTAAATAAATAAATACTATTTATATGTAATACTTATTAATTTTTTAATTAATTTTTAAACGTGATTCTGTAAAACCCAGAGTAATAGTCTTCAGGAAAGAGTAGTCAATAATTTGTGCCTTTCATGAGGCCTAAAACCCAGGCAGAAAAAGCCATCGACCTCTTTGTAAGTATACCCCAGACTTAAAAGGAGAATTTGCGTTGCTTAAAATAGTGGAATTTGAAGTTCAGTATTCTGAATTCCTCTTCCATTCAAGCCCCTTCTTAAAATTTGTATTTCTAATTATATATAGGGCATTTTTGTGGACTCAGTTGTGAATCAGCAGTCAAAAAAGAAAGAGCAAAGATAGCATCATGAATCTACGCTTTTAATTTCAAACTCTCTCTCACCCTCACTTTAATTTTTAAGATAGGGGAATAACAAGCACCAAGAAAGATAAAAGCAGATTAATATGATAATGACCAACGTAAGCAAATTTGAGGTGGGCACTCTGCTCTACGAGAGAGACGAAGATGATCCTAAAAGAATTATGAAGTCCTTTATTCCCCTCTTCCCAGACATGTACAAGATGACCAAGTTCACCAAAGATAGCATCACTCAACAAAAAAAACTTATAACAGAGTGTGTGCTCATTTTTATATTAGAGCATCCACAACGTCAGCTTCTTCTTCAAGTTGTGAGTTCAATAGATTTATTTCCATATAAGCAGTTGACAGAACTTAATATTCTCCCTATAGGAAACCACTCAGGAATGGAGAGAAGAGGAGCGAATCGATGAACCCCAAGGACATTGACTATGAGAAGATTCAGATTCAATTTAAGAACAGAGTCTAGCTTGAGAGCGGCCAATTCACCATCGATGAGTACAGTGTAGACATTGAATTTTCCAATGTCTTAGACAAATTTAAAATGCTTCAAAGAAATATTGATTTGAATGTCTCAAAGTTCTGCTCCTACCAGATAGACGAGGAGGTGTCTAGGATGTTCTTAGTGCTGAGAAAGCCTTGCAAAGTCTACAAAAAGGTTCTAGTTACTTGGGAAGAGCAGAAAAATAGCTATGGCTAGAACAAGAAGTATGTTGAGATAACTCATTTATTCCCATTTCTTATACTCCTATGCTTTAATAGATAAGCCCACCCTTCTCTTGCACCTCATAAGAAAAGTCTCAGTTCATGAACTACTGGAATCTTAAGCAGGTAATTATGGTCGAGGGTTGTATGGACCTAGCTATGAACCACTAACTGCTAACAGATTGCTTCATGATGTTAAACCTTGTTCCCAAACTAGATTTCCAAGACTTGGAGACCACAACACTCGAAGATGATAGAGGCTTTGATAATTTAAGTAATAGAGTACTCACCGTTATGAAATTTTAATTAGCCAGAAAGAATCTAGTTGCTCTCGGAGCAACAAAAAGAAACAATACAGCTAGATCTCGTAGCAAGAAATGAGATCTTCTTCTCGAAGCTGGTGTCTTTGATAATCCCTCTTCGCTTTAGCATTTTGACGCTGCTTTCTTAAAAGAAGGTGAACTTATTTTCAGACGACATCTTGGAGCTAATGGATTTCCTGTTGCAGTGGACTTTGAAGTTAGATGGTCAAGAGCAACAAATTTTCAAATGCAGTAAAAATGAGAGTGAGAGAGATCTCTTCCTTCTCCCTGATAATGAGAGCGCTCACTTTGATTTAAAATTACCCATTATATAATATGAAGTTATGCATATTTGAAGTGAGAAGGATAGTGTACATACTGGATGCGGTTGCAAGGGAGGTGAGGCTGAAGAATAGACCCAAGCCCTAGGATCCTCACAAATCTAGGAAGTCATGGACTTTGATGGGTGCTTTCCATCATCACCTCAAAAATGAGAGCGAGGTGATCTTAGAAATAGAGAGAGAAAGATTAGATGACAACGAGTTGAGACTTAGAAGGGTGAATCAGACACCCACTCTCACCCTCTTCGAGCCTATGACGAGAGAGCAAACCAATAGAGTCATTAGGGCCTATCATCATTACAAGGAGTTGTAAATTATATGTTGATGTTGATGTTATTCTAATGATATATTCTTATGAAAGTTCTTCTTCAGGTTCATAATGGGAGATGAGAATATGAAGAAGACGCACTTTGGCAATTATAAACAAACGGAGATGTTAGAAAGACTGAAGTATATTCTTAAGAAATCAGTGTACATAGGAGACAGTTAGGCTTGCGTGCTGAACTATTCTAACTCTCAACTCAAGAACCACTCTCTGTGGATGATTTGCTAGACCACCCTCGCCGAGCTGTAGCCCAAGGTTATCGTAGCGTAGCTAGGCACTTTCAATGAGAATGAGGGCAAGCTCAAGATGTTTGCAAGAGTGGGCCAATCTTAATATGTTAAGCATTATAGGAAATTTAATTATGGCTTTTAATAAATGCTTCTCAACAACGAGAACCATCTTTAAATTAGCAAGAGTCAATCTCTTATCATTCTTAATCTTCACACTTGACCCTGAGACTCAGATCGAGTTCAACTATCCGGAGATAGAGAGGCCCAAGAAATTAGATGAATAGATCTATGAGCTGGACGAGGAAGAGCGGCTTAAGATAGAGAATGAGAATTATTGCTTCACAGATGGCTGTGGTAACATTTCTGAGTAATTGGCTGACAAGATAGCTGAAAAGCATAACCTGGAAAAGTGCTCTCATCCTAAATACTCATCCACATGATGTATTTTAAGCTCTGCTTTTCAAATAAGACTTGGAGGAATAAAAGGAGTGTTCATGCTGAAGCCTGAGCTGCAAGGCATGAAAGTGCAAGTGAGGAAGAGTCAGTTTAAGTTTGATACCGTTAAGTACCAGTTGGAGGTGATTCCATAGAATAAACTGAATAAGATTTGAATTGAATTACTATGATGATGATTCGATGTGCCACCTTTTCACAAGGATACTTGAATAGGCAAGTGATCCTCCTCCTCAACAGCTTGGGTGTGTCTGACGATCTATTCATGAAGCACCTGGCTGTAGCTTTGGAGAAACTGAACTTCTCTAAAGTGCTATCAGACCTATACTCAAGACAGACCGTCTTCATGAAAAGCAGACAAGCTCAGAGCAAATAATTATTCAAATGTAGCTGATAATGCATAGGATGTATATGAGGATGATGAATTTTCTTATAGCAAGGCTGAGATGAACAAGAACAGGGAGCTTTGCAAGCAACAGCAAGTATGATCTGGATGTGTTCTTTGGTCCCAGTAAGATCTTCTGCCCCATCTTCAAGCATGCAATCAATCAATCGTAAACATCAATTTAAACAAATTATATTTCCCTAGCATGTACTCTAGTAGACCTTCTAGCAGATAGAGGTAGTCAATATACCTCCATAAATAAACTATCAGCAAATTTAATTAAGAGTCTAAGAAAGGAAGCTGAAGGAGTTCACAGAGGAGCTCAAAATGAGAGTATAAGTTTGATCCTCTCTATAAATTAATGTTTGAGCAAGTTTTCAAGATGGAGGAGGAGCCAATCTTCAACTCTATTCTGCAAAATATGGTGCTCGGCTACGCTGTAAACCTGAAGAAGAAGGCCAGAATAAGGGTTAAGAAAGCAGCTGTGCTGATTGGAGTAATAGACGAGCAAGGGATTCTAAAAGGAGAATGAAATCTATGTTAAGATTATACTTATATATAAAACCTACTCACACCCACATACTTGCAATCAATTGGAATAAAATGTTTCATGAGTAAGATTAACAGAGGCAGCTACGATATGGACTTCGTCTATGAGCAGGTGGTCAAAGAGGCTGATGACGTCAAAAACCACCGCGGGGACAAGACTAACATCAAGTTGCTACACACTTACCAGGACGAGTAGATTGAGGGCGAAGTCATAGTCACAAAAAACCCCTGCTCCCACCCGGGAGACATCCGCAAGCTGACCGCCATCTCTGCTTTTGACGAAAGGACTGAAAAATTTGAGCACCTCTTCAACGTCATAGTGTTCTCGAGTAAGGGAATCAGACCCACTCAGCACAAGATGTCAGGAGGAGACTTGGACGGTGACGTCTACATGTGTATATGGGATGAAACCTTCGTTCAGGAGCTCAAAGAAGTAATAACCTTGTTATAATATTACAGTCATTTCAAATTTGAAAAGTACGCAAGCCAGCTATGTATGCGAAGTTCGAGGAAAGCATCAAACCCAAGGAGAACGCAGACATCGTGGATTATATCATGGAGTACTTTCAGAAGGACAATTTAGGCCATCTCGCAAACGTGCACCTGGCTCTTTGTGACTAGATCGGTCCCACTGGACCTGACCATCCCCACTCTTAGAATTCAACCTCTTACTTTTTTAATTGGTTGCTATTTAGAAGCTGAGTTGGTTTATTTCAGTGGCCGTGGACTTTGCAAAGCACGGAAAGCATGTGGACAAGGACCTCTACTAAGATATAGAGAAGCAGTTGGTGCAGTGGCCTGACTACATGGAAAAAGAAGATATCAACAGACAGACTGTCAAAAGTCAAAGCGTGCTTGGCAAGCTAGTAATTAGAGAGTATTTGACTTTGATTGATTATTGGTAAGCTATACAGAGGAGTCGACTGCAAGGAGTACTACAAGAACTGCATGGAGCAGGACCATAAGAATTCAATTCAGTTCAGGTACAAGATAAACCCAATCATCATCAGGCCTTTTAAAGTCCAGACTAATCGAGACTTCCATCAGTACCTCATAAACTCAGCTAATCACAAATTTTGAATACCTACTTATTGCAATGAGTTTAGAGGTGTATGACTAGCTGGTGTTCCCCTTCAACTAAGACCTGAAGGAGTTGATGGTCACTTACAACTTCGGCAACGAGGCAGAGCTCTTCTGCACTACTCTCATCATTATTACTTAAATATTACATGTATATATTACTTACAATCTCAACTTCTCGATGGTGGACGAAGGATTCAAAGACTTAGTAAATGGCATGGGATCCCAAAAAGGATGAAAATGCAATTCAAGAGCTAAACAACAAGTTACGAGACTTGATAAATAAGTACAGAGATGTGCTTCGCTCCTTGAAGGAAACAACCGGTGCTCAGGACTTCAGTCTGGCTCAAGCAGTTTACTTCGCTGCATACTTCAACTCAGGCTGCAACTCCACTTGCTATTACGTGTTGAACCAAAGCAACGATGAGCCTCTCACTCGCTTCTTCCACCACTGGGAGGAAGTACAGCGAGAGAACAGCCCTGAGGAGAAGGGTGACTTCCTGCTGAGGCTGAGGGAGTTCTCCTACTACAAGAGGTTCATGAAGAAGAGCATTCAGTTCACGAATCAGGAGAAGCTGAGGAAGCTGCTCTACTATAAACAGTTCTTCAGTGTGCCCTGGCTCCTCTGTTATGAGCATCTCCTCTCTAGAGGAGGCTTCTTTAGGGAAGATTACCCAAATATGGCCGAAGACATTACTGAAAAGGAAGATGACTAGAGCGACGACAATTGAGAATAAAAGATAAATCCTGCTGATATAGAGACTATTTAATTTCACTAAAAATCAAAATTTATTCAATAAATACTGCCCTTGTAAAACTTTTAAAGAGAGATAGACTAAAGAAATCATGAAAGCTTTAAATGATTGTAAAATTTATGAATACAAATTTATAGGTGTGGATGGATCGTTCATGTTTTGAGTAAGAATAATTTATAAAGACCTCACCTGAGCAACTTCTCTACCTTCTTTCATAAATTAAAGATCTAATCTAAAACCAAGGAGTTTTAGAAATATTTTTTTCTTGTTGAGCTATAAAGTCTGATTTTAGGTCGCCTCAGTCTTCCCACTGATTGTCTCCAGTTATCTATTTTATCTGTCCACCTCAACCCCCAGCTATTAGTTGATCTATTTAAGTCCTTTAACGCTTTTGAGGATATCGTCTAATTTGGAATTGACCTCGCCCTCAGACTATATCTTGATTTCTTCTCTATCTTGGCTTCTTATATTGCTCCCTTGCTCTTTCGACTTCTAAGAAAGCTGCTCGAAGTCCTGGGCATTTTTATTCTACTATTGTAGAATTTGCGTTTAACTGACTTGCTGTTATTGCTTTGAGGGGAGAGTGTGTTTAGGTTGTTTCTTGAACAAATTTTTGATAAAATTAAAGAAGCATAAAAAAGAGAGAATGAGAGAATTATTGAATGAGAGAATGATATTTATATTCCTTAATTTCATTTGATATAGCCCCAGGTGGTCATACTAGATGCGATATAGCTGCCTTTCTTCAAATTATCGCTCATCACATCCAAATTTCCATCTATTCGGTTCAAGGTTTCTCCCTGAGCATGCAATTGCAAAGTAGCAGCAGTTAAATTGCTCCTTGTTTCCTCTGACATCCGAAGTACATTATCAAATTTAAATACTTTAAGATTTGAAAAACTAATTTATCCAGCTGATCTAGTTGCTCATTCTTGGGGACTTAGCTCATCTAATCATCAAGAGTATGGCTAAAAACAGAGTTCTCTTTTCTTTCCATTCCTGTTCAAATAAATATTGGGTTTATAATTTTTTTAAAATTGATATTTACACTCCTCTGATTAGTGAACCAATATTTTGACTTAATATTAATTTTAACTTGCTTCTTTTTAGATTATGTAAAAATTAGCTTGTTTATAATTGAATAAATTATCTATTATCATAAGATGTTAGGTATTTTATAAGTCTCTGCACCTTAATAAATCAATTTCCAATTTTACTTTAAACGATTGGAACTATTAGCTAAAATTTAACCAAATTCTTTTATAAAAAAATTCCTTATTTAAATAAAGAGTAATAAATGTTCCAATGCTCTCACTGGATGAGATAAAACACTATAAATTTAAATTCCTCTAATATAGACGTAATCTGAGTCATCCAATTTTTAATAACTTCTCCAATAGCTCTTTGGTCAGATAACTCTCAGCCTTTAATTAAAGTGTTATTATTATCTATAAGATTATCATATTTGAACTGTTTGCGAATTTTCATTAGCCAATAAGAGTTATCTTAGAGGTGATTGCTTCAGTTGTGTCAGGCTGCATTTATATTCTTCTATAAAATTCTTTAATTAGACTAATTATTAAATCATATATCTCTTCATGTTTGAACATTGGAGCTTATATTCACTTTTATTTTATAAATAGCATAAGGCCAATTTTTTGCTAAATTATTCCAATCATATAAATTAAAATTGGAATTAAAATGAGTTAAGACCTAATTTTCATTAATTCCTCCTTTTTAAATAAATTTTAACTTAAAAATGCTTGATTTTCAAGCTACCATGAATCCTCTGCATCACGAAAATATCGCTTTTTTACAACTTTTTAGATAGAATCTCATTTATTTAAATATTTTTGCTAAATTAAAGTTTAAGCACAAAACAATGATAAATATTTATTTTTGGGAGCAAATTTGTGTTTGAATGTTGACTATGTTTAATTTTATTATAATTAATAGATAAGATTTTCAATCCTATTTATATAATATACTTCATTTTTAAAAAGAGGAATATTATAATAGCATTCCGATATTATTTAATTTAAGAAAGTGCATTTTATGTATAAAAGGGTTGATTGACATTTTATTTATTAAGCATCTTAATTCATTTTTTTGTAATTTTTGCAACTTAAAGGTTTGAAAAAATATTTAATTTCAATTAAATCTTATTTTTATATTTACAAAGATATAGCAATCTCAAAATTAAAATTATTTTTTTAGTAGAGACTACTTGCAAGGGAAGAGCAACATAAGTCATTATATCATTTAGAATAAACATATCATATTTTAGGAAGTGGGAGAAAGTTGTTACAAACAAGGGTTGCGATTCAGATTGCAATAAAAACCTAAATATTAATAAGGTTAAGTAGACGATCTCACCGTCTGTGATCTTCTCTCTGAGCTTCTTAAGGAACGCAACATACTGCTCTCGCTTGATAGAGCGAGGATGAAGGAATAAGTTCTAAGCCTGAGTCTTCGCTGATTCCTAAGTAACACTTGTGTTAATATTTACTTTCTACTCGTTAAACTTTTGTTATCGTGCTTCTTTTACCAACTCTTCTTCATGAAGTGTTGTGTGTGAACCAGCTTTCGTCAGCACTACAAACTTCACGCTTTTCCCCCTCACACCTGGAGCAGTGTAAATTATTTTCATTATAATAAATGGCTTAGTGAAGGGCTATAACGCGCTTTTACTCGATTTACAGTTTTGTACGTTATGCCATTTCAACGATAGGGTGTTTGCTACAGGGCTACGGGAGATCTTGAATAAAGGAAATATCTATGGAAGATCTTCGCGCGCTTTCTCCAAACTGAAGTGCGCTTAGTGCGAAGAGTTTGAGGATCAATCAATTAATTGATGTGCACATCTTGAAACTTAGAAGTGCGATGAGGAACAGCTGCAACTCCTAACTTTCTCATCTGCAAGCAACTTTCAAAAGCGAGAGTATAGTGCGCGCTGGCACTTCAAAATTTTTTCGATGGAGTTTGATGTTGGAACTGGCTAAATTTCTACTGATAAAGGGGGAACTACATCCATACCTTTAGGTCAAATGAAACTGAGATAGGATGGATCATGTAGTTATTTTTGAGTAATTTCGCGTTTGACTCGCAGGGTTTTAAGCATTTATAAAGAAATTAATTATATACAACTTATTTTCACTTTTTTATCATATTATGGGGTTTTAATGTTTTAGCTGGATTCACTTGCTATAATGCACCTGGCTAGAAGTTCGTTTCTATTAATATTACTCTATGAAACCTTCTGGTATTATTGTTTTTGAAATATAAAGTTATTTAGGCTGCGTTTACGCTGACTATTTACGCGTTGGCGCGTGGGATTACTGCTTTTAAAACCTTCTTTATTTGCATATAATTTTTTTTAAAAATCCCTTCTTTAATTCAAACATTTATCTAAGTATGAATTAAAACAAGTAATTACCTTTCATTTTTTTAAAAATTTTATTCTTTTCTATATTGCTAGTGCAATTAATTTTACTTTCAAGAGAGATAAATTTAATAAATGTACAAGACTTTATAAAATAAATATAATAACGAAAACAAAACCAGAAGCACACCCTCTACTTTGAACTTAATTTATTATTTTATATAGTTATATCAAACTTCTCTCGAAACCTGTTTAACAGAAGCATTCGATTATTTCCATCTTAATCCGAAAGAGGATATAAATTTAGTAATTTAAAATCATGAGGAAATATCTCGATACCTCCCAAAGAAATAATTCAATTTTTACTGTTTCAAGTCAATTTTCATTGAATAACACAAATAAATCGGTTATTATATAATTAATTCTTAAACCTCTATTGTCAAATTAAGATTGCTAAAAGGTAAAAGATTAGACATAAACAAGGCAAAATTTCTATAATTTTAGTAAAAGATTGAAAAAAAATTTAATTTAAAAAGAGATATCCCTTTTTTCTATTTAATGTATCCAAATCAATTAGGCGCAGGCTATGCAATTATCTTAAATAATTATTCTTTATCTTCAAAAAGCACAGAGAAAATAGTTCAAAGAACTCTAATAAAAAATATCCTTTTAGCGATAGTTAATTACGAAATAATCACTTATAAAATCATTTTAAACCTTAATTATCTAGTTGATAACCAATTAAAAGTTTTTGGTTAATTTACTTATGTCTTAGTACTAATCATTTTTTCTTAGAACTATTTTCTCTATTCTTTGCGATAATAAAAGAAGAATAAGTTTAAGATAATCTCAGAGCTTCAGCCTAATTAATTTGGATAAAAAAAATCAAATAGCTAAAGGGGATATCACACTTCAAAGTAGAATTAATTTCATGAATAAGGACATTTTTACATAAAATTTTAATATTTATATTGAAATTTTGAGTTTACCATCACACATTTTGGACCTAAAACATTAAAATTTGACATAAAAGGGTTGCTAATTTATTATTTAATAACCCATTTTTTTTGTATTATTGATATAAAAATAAACCTGAAATAGTCAGGAATAAATTTTTTAAGAGGTGTTGAGATAGATACGTGCTCACCCCATCTTATAAAAAATACAACTATTTAAATATGGAGAAAAATCTGACTAGAAATTGCTCTTGAAATATTTAATCTCCAGAATCTATATCAAATGGTCGAGTTTTTGTTGAAATTCTTGCTTTTTCATTCTTTGACTAGTCTCTTTCCCAGACTTTAAATCATTTTTATTATTTTATAATGGAATTTTACCTTTTCAAATAGTTCAGATAAACAGTCTTTCTGGATTTAATTTGAGGAAGCATCGGTGTAAGGAACACTACTTCCCATAGAGACAGACTTGGCTCAACGGTTCATTGGTCTATAGTTGCAATCATACTTGAATGCGATATGAAACCAGAGGAATACTACTAGTGTGAAAGTGAAGATGATGCAATATAATTCGCAACAAGACATTGTAAGATAGACAAGGTATCAGAACCTTTGAAAAAGTTAGTAAACAAAGTAATAATCAAGCAACCTATGAACCTAACACTCAGTTATCTGAGTTAGAGAAATCACGAGTGACTTTAGATTGCCTGTTTGAGGCTAAAATCTAGCATGATTATAAGTATTAAAGGTAAAATGCAATGAGTTTTTCGCAAATTCATATGATAAAATACAAATTTTTTGAAAATAACAAGCTTAATTCTAAGGATTTGACTATATCATGGAGATTGCAAAGTTTATCTTTTTAAATGATTTAGCTTATATTGACGAATAAAGCAATAATTTATGAAGTTTTAAATTCTTAATGTCTGATTTTTTATTAAAGTTGAACTGATTATGGCTAGATCCTTCCTCAAATGAATAAATAAGTTTCTTAAAAGTTCTTACGTTAACATTTAGGAGACTTTGAGCTTCTACAGTAACTTATTCAGAAAGATCATTTCAAAGTTGGGAATAACGTTTTTTGAAAACCGAATACTATTTGGCTTTGAGGCAGTAGGCATCCCTTTTTAATAAATAAAAAAATGATAGAATTATTTAATTAATTATCTACTCATTATTCAAGTCATGTAATTATTCTAATTTATCTCTTTGTGATTACCTGGGGTTGGGACGGAAGTTAACCTTTCCCCGTGCAAATTAAAAATTTTATATTAAAGAATCACAAATTAGGCTAAAATAGGCCGAAATGCCAAAAATAAAGAATTTTTAAGATTAAAATTTTTGCAAAGGTAAAAAAATAATTTTAAATTAATTTTTTATAGTTTAAAATTGACTTTATTCTTTAAAAAATAGGTTTTTTTAAAAGCAATTTTTAGACGCTTAGTAAAACATGTTATGTTGGATAAGAATACTAGTTGTATTATGAAGTTCTGGGAAAGTCATTCATACTATATTTTTGAATTCATATTAGACGATGGTACTAAGCTAATACATAATGCAGCAGCTTTATTATAATTGTCATCTTTCTTTTAAATAGAGCTGATAAATTTAAACTCATCAAATATTTTTATTTACTAATAGAATTATAGTTTGATCATGATATAGTTATAGAAGAACTTTATTTAACTTATTAAGCTTAGATTTTGATTCAAATATACTTTTGATAAAACAAGTTCCTTAAAAATTATTTTTGACATAAAAGTCTATCAATTTTTCGGATTATTGGGCCAATATAAGCCAAGGATACATATTTAAAGGAATATTATTATTAGGGTGGGGGAGGTTAACTTCCGTTCTCCCCCCCCCATAACCTATTTGCATTTGACCTATAATAAAGAAATTTATTAAACAAAGCTTATACTCAATTTCTTTTTATAAATTTTATTGGATTTTTTTAGACTCCTTCAAGATATTTATTGATTCACAGTCGGAAACTTAGATTATAAGTAGGGTAGATCTTAAAAGAAATCATCTTTATCAAAACTATATTATAAAAGATATATACTTTGTCTTATATAAATTATAAAATCCTATTTTTATTTTAATGTTAAATATTCAAATTTTTCAGAATTCAATTCAGGATTGCAGATTCTGGGGGATCATATAGAGGCTGCAATATCAACAAAGGAACATTGAGACTTTATTGCAGAGATCCCCCAGTAAAACCTAAATATTTACTAAATTACTAAAGAATATTCAATAAAATGAATAATTAATTTATTTCCCTTTTCGAAATAAAAGAATTAATTTGTAAAATAATATTTCAATATTTAAGTATAGTAATTAATAAAATTATGACTGATATAAGGTGGAACATTAAAAATTATCTTCCACGTAGTAACAAATGTAGAGTTTAATTAGAAAAAAGTAGGAGCAGAAAATATACCTAAGAATTTAAGGGAAAATATTCGAAGCACACTAGAAATACAAAGCAAGAAGAAAATCCAAGAGCTAGAGATTAGAAGACAAGAGACATATATAAAATACCAATATATTAAAGTTTTAATTTTAAACGTCGTTATTTTTCCAACTCCACATATCTCAGTGCAAGTACCCTTTAAACTTACTTCCTCGTCATATTCGCCATCTTCATCTTAGTAGTAGTTGTGCCTTCAGTCTCTGACAGAAGATTGAGAAAAAGTTTTGCTTTTTTAGCGTTAGATTTGGAATGACTTATGTGAACTACAAGCTTTTTAACTTGCACCTTTTATAGAGAACAAATTTTTTTCGTGTCTAGTAGAACTTTCTCAAAGCTAAGAAGATTCAATCTCAGTTTAAAACGCTCCTCCTTCTTCTGTCAAAGACTGAGGGCACAATTACGACTAAGATGAATTTGGCGAATATGACGAGGAAGTAAGTTTAAAGGGTAATTGCACTGAAATATGTGGAGTTGGAAGAAATAACGACATTTAAAAATTAAAACTTTAATATATTGGTAGTTTATATATATGTTTCTTGTCATCTAATCTCTAGCTCTTGGATTTTCTTCTTGCTTTGTATTTCTAGTTTGCTTCGAATATTTACCTTAAATTCTTAAGTTTATTAATGCTAGAATAATCATATTAAAAGATACAAAAAAGAATAATCATTATAAAAATTAATTTAAAATTGCTCCTTGTTAAAAAGGAAAAGAAAATCTTTATTAAAGATATAAGTTAGATATTTTTGGAAACTTCATTATGTTGACATCATTGAGATAAGAAATGTTATCTAAAAAGCAAAAATTTATAAATGCATTATGACTTTGTTCCATAAAATATAAAAAATATAGAATGAATAAATAAGTAAATATTATAATCTTTGTCAATATTATGGCTAAAATACGAAAACTTGATCGAAGGTTAATGCTTTAATAAAGAAATAGTATAATAATAAGCATTTTCTAATTAGAATTTAAAACGAAGAAGAAAAAGAGGATATTCCTATTTTGAAAAGATTCCAGATTGACTTTTTTGTCTTGGAATTCAAAAGCTACTATTTTATTGAGTGGCAATACTTCTCCACAAAGAATAAGCTAAAATAGTAAAGCATAAATATATTCTAACATTTTTTTTAGTGATAGAGAGTGGAGAAGGCAGCAAGCAAGTGCTCAAAGTTTTCCAAAGCAGCTGATATATTTGCTATTTTAGTGCGCAGACTAAGAATATCACATTTAAGCAACAGGTAAGAAAACTTTAATTGTCTCACTATCCTGATAGATGTTTAAGAAGAGGAGGCCAAGAAAGAGTAGAATATATTAGGCAACTACAAATAAAAACTCAACGTTCTCAATTACATTATTCTCAGCTCCCATTTTTTTATATGAAAGTCCTCTTCTGAGTCATTGAATTTAAAAATTGTTTATTTTTGAAAGAATTCTTCTTCTTTCATGTATTCGTATTTGACCCATAATATGATGAGGGTTTAATCAATCAAAAAAATTTATTTGATCAATCTAATTTCGCAATACTTGAAAATTAGATATTGATAAAGTCATTGTAAATAATAGCTAAGGTTTTGTGTGTGAACACAGCTTCGTCAGCACATACAAACTTCACGCTATCCCTCTTACACCTGAGCAGCGTAAATATATTTCAGATTATTATAATAAATGGCTTAGTGAAGTCTAAAACGCACTTCACTCGATTCACAGTTTTGTACGTTATGCCATTTCAACGATAGATGTTTGCTACAGTCTACGGAGAGATCACTCCAAACTGAAGTGCGCTTATTGGCGAAGAGGATCAATCAAATGATTTATGTGCACGAAACTTAGAAGTGCGATGAGGAACAGCTGCAACTCCTAACTTTCTCATCTGCAACTTTCAAATGCGAGAGTATAGTGTGGCACTCTCAACATTTTTGCGATGGAGTTGATGTTGAGAACTGGCTATTACTACTGATAAGGGTGACTACATCCATACCTTAGAGTCAAAATGAAACTGAGATAGGATGGATCATGTTGTTATTTTTGAGTAATTCCGCGTTTGACTCGCATGATTATAAGTATTAATAAAGAAATTAATTATACACAACTTATTTTCACTTTCTTATCATATTATGTGGTTTGAATAAACTCATCTATTAATTTATTAAGTTCTTAAACGAGCCTTATATAATTTTTTTCTTATAATTATTATTTGCTTTTAGCGCCTACAACTCCTGCTCCGACAAACCCAAGAGCCACTCATACGGAAAAATAGAGATGGGAGCCAAGCCAAAGTGTTCCTACAATTCAACCAAGGCTTCCTAAACAGGAAGCTATCTCTGAAAAACTGTTTAAGTGCAAGTATTCACAGATTCAATGGATACTACAAACAAGACTGGAAATAATGCCACAATGTTTAATAAACTCTAAAGCACAAGAGTCTCCTGTTCAGGAATGACAATGTGCAACGGTCTTTATCAAAATCAAGGAGGTGGGTGTGAGTGGAACAGAAAGTTTAAAATCTCTTGCTCTCAAGAGGGAGATTCGGTATTTATTCGAATTCAGACCAATAAATATTATAAGTTCAGCCACGATTTTTCAAAAAATTTTCAGTCTCCTTCTGTAAAGACTGGACGAACGAGAACGAAGCTCTTATTTTATGTGTTAAACTTTGTTACTGTTCGCGTTCCTTGACGGCCGATTATTGCTAGAAAAATTTGGGTAAAAAAAGGTAATTTTACTTTATTAAAACTCACAATTATAGTAAAATTTATGTATTGCAACATGCCAATCCTGGATAAAAATTTTAAGCCAGTTTTCTAAAGTTCAGTAAAAAGCCTAAAAACAGTAGCTGTTTACTGGAAAACATTGCTTGCTAGCCAGTAGTAAAAAATCGGGGCTGAACTGAGAATATCCTTATCATTGCTTTTAAGAAACAAGCGGTCTCTTGGTTTTTGAAAACCAAATCGATTTCAAAGTTGAAGTGTAAAGAGAATTCTCCTTCTACTAATGATAAATTTAAAAATATGGTCTTCGGGTGTATCAATTAATAAATCCACAAATGGAGCGACCTTATCTCTCACTGAATATTCTGGTGTGCAAAATAAAATAATTATAATTTTAAATTGCTATACTAAATCAGGCTTTTCAAAATAGGTCATTCATAAAATTAAAATAGTTTAAATTTAAGTGAAAACAATAAAATTTAGATCTGCTGTAAAAAGCAAAGAAGGTGCCTCATACCAGCTTGTATAACTTTTTTTCTATATAAGAGGAGTATGTCCATTTTTAATTGAAGTATCTTATCATTACGGATTTGTACCTTACAAGTAATATAATTTAAATCTCAATTAAAAAAGAGTTTAAGTGGTATCAACCCAAGATAAAGTTGCTTTCTTTTTAATATTTTATCTTCAGGTTATATAATTTCAACCTTAAAATCATGCTTCCTTACGTGGATTTAAATTTAATAAATTTTGATGTCTCAAAATGTATGTGGTAGTAGATTTATATTCTAAAATAGCTTTAAACGAACAAGGTAAATTTATTGATTGGTCTTTTAATAATTATTTATCAATTTGATAGAAGGCTTTGATATATTCTAATAACTTTATTATTGCACCTATTTAATAGAGAAATCATTTCAGAAATGCGACTAAAATTTTTAATTTATTATATAATTTTTGGTTTTTTTTTTTAAATGGATGGTTTAGAGAAATTGATTTAATGATAAAGTGTGCACTATTTATATAACTTTAGGAGAGTTTTGTTTTATCTTTTGGCTTCTGTAACAAACTAAATAGAATGAAAGGACTGGAAGCTAATTAAAGTGAATTAAAGCTGGAATACTTTCGTATAATTTTAACCAGACATCAGTTTAATTAAAAAACTCAATTAAAGTAATTTTATTCTTATTTATATTAAAATTCTAAACTTTACTGAGATTTTATTCAGCCAATTTAAACCAATTATTAATTGAGATTTCAAAGAAATGAAAGCTATAATGTTTTTTATTTAATTCATTCTGATGATAACTATATATTTTAAGACTTCTTTTTGTATAGGATGATAGGTGTAATTACAAAATTTATTCTAACAAGGAGGCTAAAATTCAATGTACCTGTTAATCTTAAATTAAAAAGTGATTTGAAAACTTCTAAATATTTATTAAAAGAGATACTTTAAATTCCATTAGAGCTTATCCAATTAAGCTTATTTTATGGCTCTAATAAGCAAGATATTAAGTTTTTCTCTTTTTAAATTATGTGCAAAATAGTATGGTTGGTGTTCTATCTAACGGTAAACTTATTTTAAAAAAGATATAATTTGAGCGACGCCAAATAGGTTTATAGTTATAAAAATATAACTAGATTTTATTTAAAAATTAAAACGGAGTACCTCTGTATTCAGGATTTTCTGTTTCCTAAATTAAATATTATAATGAAATGATTTCATCTTCTTCCTCATATCCTAAAGCAAGCCTTCTAGATCTTTGCTTGGGCAATTGACTTAGTTTGGACAGTACAAGTATCATTGTATTTTTCAATTTTTTATCCTCAAATTTCAAGAGCTCAATTGCTGATCCCTCACTTTGAAACTATAATGCAATTTGCAAAGCAGGCGCATTACCCTTCGCTTTCTTAAAAATTGATGACCAGTCCCAAAGAAAACTCAAAATTATTGGAATTGCAAAAGAAAGAACAAGATTATCGGTCCCTACAAACAGGACGGCTCTCTCTGGCAACTCTGCGATGTTGACATTTGCAATGGAGTGACCATCAACGGCACCTATTATTACGCTCTCACCACATTTTATCCCTACACAATCGGTTGCTGGGGACCCGCTTCCTCTACCGGATCTATTTATGAGGGGAATCAAAATAAAAATAAAATATCTTAAAAATGAATTTAGTGAATTTTGTTGATATTTTTATTTTGCTTATTCATTATGATTATTTTGCTAATAAGGTTTGCTTTTGTATTATACTTTTGATTAATCTAATTTTTATCAAGTTTATTTATTTTTTAAAAACATTTTGAAATAAATTCTTCCTCATAGCTGAGCTGCACAACAAACCAGAGACAATGCCTCTGAGAGCTCGGAAGAGAATTATTCCAGTTCCGCATATGAAAAATCATACTTTGCAAATGCAGGAGCAATTTAAATAAATTCTTTCTCATTCTTCTATATCCTCAAAGCCTATTTACTATGAGAGATTAAAGGATTTGCGTAGTAGGCAGTAAAAATAATTTAAGATAAAACATTAATAATCACTCGCTTCTAACTATTTCATATTTATTATTAGAAATCAATATAATTATTTTTTAAGTCTTTGTAGTTGTAGACTCTATTTTTCTAGAAATTGTGATACCCCTGATTTTATATTTTTTATAAGAAAGTGAGGTTGTATTGTAAAGTAGCTATTATTTTTGGTACTGAAAAAAACTTTTGAGATTAAGAACTTAAGATTTTGAGAAAGTTGATGGAAGAGAACACACCCTATAATTGTTGCTGAAATTAATAATTAGTAAATTTATATTTGTAAAATTTGATTTTAGCTATACTTGGCCTACAAGGAAAGCTTTTAGTACTAACTTTATCATCCCAGATAAAGGTCTCCTGCATCAATGTTTTACAGAAAAAAATTGAGAAGTTTATGAAAAATCTGGGCTGAACATATATTACAAAATTAAAAAGATCTTTGTGTAAAAACAAAACTAATTTTGAAGTTAATCCATTTAATTAAAACAAAATGTTTAAACTTAATCATTTCCATACATAATTAGACGCTTAATTAAATTCTTTTTGGAATTCTTTTCCTTAGCATAAGCTTTTAAATAAAAATTTAATTCTCTGAATTTAATTCTTTAAAATTTAAATTTTTTGTGTTGATGGTCACTCCATTGCAAATTTTAGCAGGGTTTTAAGAGAGAATTGTATAAGGGAAAGAGAATCTGGTGTCCGTCTTTTGAAATGCCAATAACTTTGAATTGTCTTTTAGTCATTAATTCTTGAGAAAGAGGAATTAATTATTTGCAAGATGCGTTAGAGTTGCAAAATGTTTGAGCAGCAATGAAAACTTAATATAAGGACCACACACATGGGGAATAGCTATGATTCTAATTTAAACTGAGTCAAGCTGCCAAAGTAAATCATAAATTCCAAAGTTGAAGATTTAATCAGGGCATCGAATGAAGTAGAGTCAGAAATTTAAAATTAGACACCGTATTGTTTAAATAATAAGAAAATTAAGTAGTTCAATAATTTGAAATGTGTCTTATAACAATTTAAAGACCACTAGTTACTACATAGTGACTGACCGGCCTTTGAAGAAGTTAGATTTTGGTTCGTTAACTCCGAATAAGGCACATCAAACTTAACTTTTAAAAAGATTTAGTTTATTAATAATTAGAGGTATAGAATTTTATGATCAGGCATAGAGTTGGTATGAACTCGAAAATAGATAGAATTTTTAAAAATAATTAATCCACAATCAATTCCATCCTTACTTTTGATAAAGGTCTATTTTTAAATATAATCTGAATTAATTTTTAACCTTTAATTTTAGATTACTTTAATTCAGTCTTGTCTGTATACCAAAATGAAGCTGCAAAGGCCCTGCACTGTGTCAGTTTATTATTATAAATTTTCCCTTCTCCACTTTTATAACCCTGGCTCATGAATAAGGAATTGTGAATCTTGTGTTAAGAATTGAAACTTCTTTTACTAATAACTTAAATCAACTTCCCACATGTAGAATTTAATAATCCTTATTATATTTCAAAATGCTGATACATATAAATTCACAGAGCAGCCTTCATTGCACGCGGACTCCTAAAATTAATGAATAATCGCAACCCTTGGTTCTTGAATCACAACTTTAATATTTTCCCAAACGTTGTCTACAAATATATTATAAGAAGTGCAGCAGCTTACTTGCTGATAAATTATTAAGTCTCTACTACGGCCAAGAACTTAAGGGTGATGAAACCCAAAATCTGCAGGTATCCAGCGTAAGTCTAGTTAAGGAGACTTCTGTATGTTTAAGTCATTCAATCTGAAGATATTTAATTTAATTGATATTAAGATAATGCTATTGATTTTTCAAAATTTTATTTAAAATGAACAATTAACAGTAAGAATTTTATATACATCATTTGCATGGCTTTTTTCATAAATTATTACCTTTATAACGAATAATAAAACTTCAAAATGCGGAGTAATAAGTTACAATGCCTGAAGTGAGATTTATAATTTGAGTGTTTGTTACTTTTAATTCTCAAAGCCTTTAACAAGCAACATCTTAGTAAAGAACCGTAGCTGATCTATGTTATTTCTTTAATCCTTTTTTTACTGTACACTTTTCTCGTTGAGGCTATCAGTGGTTGTATTCAAGGAGTGCCGCTCAAAGAAATTTTAAGAATTGTTAATTTTTCTCCATTTATTTTATTTTTCTTAAAGTCTCATTTTGAACAAGCCAACTTTGTAATAAAGTTCCTCCTCAAAGTTCGTTTAAAGTTTTTTTAATGAATTTCAATCCATTTTTACATCCTTTCTTTATCTCGGAATTAAATTCTCTTAGTCCACCTCTGTTATTAGCAACTCGATTTTGAATGTGGCTCTCCAGCTTTACTGCTTTTCAATCTTTTCTTAAACTCATTTTTGATTTCCATCTATTCAGTGTCAAAACTTTATCAATGTCAACATTCCGCACAGGCCATTCATATATTTACTTCTTATCGTTTCTCTCTCAAGATATCTAAATGGTCCACCTCCTCATTGTCAACAGCACTCAGCAAATTTTAGTGATTTTGAGCCCTCGCAAAAATAAGTTCTCCTCTTTTTAAAACGTTTCCTATCGCAAAATGCAAGTGTTGAGTGCATCTTCATAGTAGCACGCAAGATAAAAGGGACCCAGTCATTTCTAATAAAATTATTCTAATTAAAATTAATAAAAAAATAGTATTTTATATTTAAGTTACTCCTATTATTATGTAATTATAAATTCAAACAGCCTCCTTAATCCACTGTTTCCATTAGTCTTTTTATTGAAATTCTTAAACGATCTGCTGTTAATTGTTCATTTTAAATAAAATTTTGAAAAATCAATAGCATTATCTTAATATTGAGTAAATAAAAATCATCATAGATCGTCAAATTTTCAGAAAATATATTTTTTTAATTTAATTATTAATATGAAAGAAGTAGTATAATATATTTATTATCTCTCCTTTTTTTATAAAAATATTTTCCCTGAATCTTAATTAGTAAAAATAAATTAGCATATCTATGTATTTTATACTTATTCCTCTAAAAAGGATGCTTATATATTAAAAATATTAAAGGAAGGTTATTTTAATGAGAAATGTCACAAATAATTTTATTATAGGCTGGTAATTAGAGGATTCAATTAAAAAGTTATCTAAATTATCCTTTTAGCTGACCATAAATTAAATCAGAATATGCTAAATAGATTAACTAAAAATCAGTTTTTAGCATGCTTAGAATGAAACAGCAATCTTTCAATCAAAAGAATTTCACAAATCTCTGAGATAACTAATACGCTTCTGTCATGAAAATTGTTTATAATTGTCTCTAGAGTCAAGGTAAGGTATTTTCCATATCCAATACTTATTGCTAATAGTAAAGAATGAAGGAAAAATCATATAAATGAAAGATTGTGTAACAGATCATACTGCAACAGACACTAAAAAATGAGAAGGAAATATTCAAATTTTTTTCAACTATAAATCCAAATTCAGGGTGAAGCAGTAGGCATCCAGTCAGTTAGATAAAAGAAAATTAAGTAATTTTTAAAACTTGAATTTGTATTTCTCTTATTATCTGATTCTATCCATCCTATATTATTTATTAATATCATAAAAACTTTCTCTGGGGCCTTTTCTCACTATATTTTGACTATTCTAATTCATACGAAACTTAATTAATATATCTTAGAGGGAGGGAGGTTTTTATATTTTAAAATTTATCTGAATGAAATTAATTATGAAAACATAGTTGTTCAAAATATTTCTTTAATTAATTATTTTTCTACTTTCTTGAAGACATGAGATATGAGTCTAAAGTTACAAATTAGGGGGAATTTTTAATAAAATTTGTGATTTTTTAAGTAGGTATGAATGGTTAATTGCATATAAATTTTTTCTCGAAGATTAGGTCTTTTTTTAAACATAAAAATAATTGATCTATTTAGTAAAAAAGTTTAATTACCCCCGTTTTCAAAAAATCAGATAAAGATAAAAGTAAATTTGTATCCTTTTGAATGAACTCTATAAGTATTTATTTTACAGCAAGTTTTTATTTCAAAGTCTCGAAGGATTACCAACTGCCCACAAGCATAGAGACCTTGCAAATTCAGTTCTATTAAAAATCTGCAATTATTAATGAGTAATATGTTCAACTCCTCACTTTTCATCCTTCAATTAATCAAAAATGCTCTCATGCAAAAAAAAAAGAAAATAGGCATTATTTTTTGAAAGCAAAATGCTATTGAAGCTTGTATTTTCATAGCTATTTTGTAGAATAAATTAAATAAGTATTTATTTTGTAAATTGAAAAAATTAATTTCTGATTTCTGTTAGGAAATAAAAATCAGAACCCATTCCAAATTTCAAATATGTTTTATATATGCTTGATTGTTTAACAAGGAGCAAAAATATTATTTAAAAATGGGTTTTTTTAATAAAATTGGAATTAAATCTAGTTTATTATGAATAATAATAAAAGGACAATGAGACCCTCCTTTCTTTTAACAATTAGATCAATCTATTTTCATTTATATCTTATTCATTTATCCATGACAGTGTTGATTGTAGGGATATTATGGAAATTGAATGATTATATTAGCTCAAGCTATTTTATTAGAATCTTGAAATGTGAGATTATAACATTTAGAATGAGAAGCAATTTATGCATTTATAACAAAAGATTTGTGCATAGCATGCAGGTTGACAATATAATCTCTTATCAATTGAATTTTTACTTAACTTAAATAGAAAAAGGTAGTGTTTAAGGCCTCTAAAAGCTTTCTTCATTATTCATTTGCTAAATATAACATCAAACTCATACTTCTCCACCCCAGCCTTTGGAGAAGGATTTGTTATCTAAGTTCCAGGCATTCTTTATCATCAAGTCGAAATACTCGTCGTTATCGATAGAGCAGCTGATGTTGTTGTAGTACTCGACAAACTCAGGAAGTGTGATAGTTCTATCCTTTGCGTCAGGGTTCTATAAATAAGGTTTACATATTAAAAGTTGAAACTTACTGATAGGGAATAGTGCTACTCGAAAGTGTCAAGGAACTCATAGAGCACATCTTCCTCGCTCTTCTTGCCCATCTTAACATCAGGGTGGTTCTTGGCGTTGTAGCGACCCTTCAAGTCCTCAATGTTGATACAGCCGTTGCCATCCGCGATCAAACTTCTTGAAAGCTACAGTTACTATGGTGCGGCGTCTATCATTCATCTTGCCCACAATTGTGCGGAGGAACTCATCGTAGTTGATTTCTCCATTGCCATCGCGGTCGAAAAGTCTGAAGATGGTGTCTACCTCGCTAGGATCCTGAGTAATTCTATAATCACGCATGGCCTTTGCAAACTCTTGGCGGTCAAGTGTCTTTGACTCATTATCGTCCATGATTTTAAAGACTCTCTTGATTCCGTTGATGCCTCTTGCTCCTCTTGAAATGATCTTCTCGCGAACAGTGTTGAGCAGTTGCTTATCAGTAGGGGATAATTGGTGCGTTAACCTGGTTGGAGGGTCCATACTTTTGACTAGGAGGGAGATCGTTTGCGGACTGAACTCCATTTGCCTTGGAGACTTAGTTCCATGATCAAGTGCCTGCAACTGGCATGCCGCTAGATACTGCATTCTACTTAGCGGGCTTCTTGGTATAGACTTGCTCAACTTCATGCGTGGTGGGGGCATTGTTAAGCTCTCCGAAGAGAGATCTATGCATGTCATACTTCCACTGCTCCTTGGAGTTCTTACCATAAACTGCGGGGACGTTTCCAGCAGGCTTGACAAGCCGCCTGAGGGGTCGACTAAATCTAGGTTCCAGACTCCAGTCATGAAGATCTTGAAGAGATTGTCGTTGTCGATCACTGAGGACACGAACTGATGGTACTGCATGAACTCCTCTAGACTCACTGTCTTGTCAGGCTTGAAGCTCTGAGACACATTTAAATGACAATATGATAAAGTTAAGAGCAAATACTGATCCTCACTTTATGATTGTGATGGGTAGAGAAGAGATCGAAGAACTCGTATCTGCACTCTTCAGCTGTCTTCTATCCGCTGCTGACATCTGGGTGGCGAGCGGGATCGAACTTGAACTTCACTTCATCAATCTCAAGCACACCATTTCCATTTTCATCAAGCTTGTGATACGCAAGCACAACCAGTCTCTTTCTAAGATCATTAAGTTCTCCCAAAAGGGCATCCATGAACTCGTCGAAGTTGATCGTTCCATCTCTATTCTTATCAAAGACTGCGAACACCTGCTCCGCCTCCTCTTAGCTGCATCCAACCTTGTAGTCATCAAGAGCTCTTTTAAACTCTTGCATATCAAGGGCACCTGAGCCATCAGAGTCCATGATCTTGAATTGCCTTTTCAGTCCCAAGAGACCCTTGACTCCACGCTTGAAGAGCTTCTCCTTGAATCTGCCAAGATTGATTTCATTCTACTTCTGCACTGCCATGTTGTTGAGTGGTTGGGGGTACTGCAGCTTTTGCTGAGTGCTTGACAAATGGCCTCCATACTGCTTGTTGATATTGGAGTCAAAGGGGTTTTTGCCGCTCTCAAGTCCAGTCACCTGATTGTACTCTCTCTGGCCCTCGGATATGTGCTTATTGTTGGCTACACTTTGGCGCATGGGTGAGCCCTGTCTTTGGTAAAGAGAGGCTTGAGACTGACCCAAAACGAAGTCGGAAGAGACCATGCCAGAGCGAATGGTGGGCTGACCATGAGGATCGACGTTTTTGCGCTCATAAGCTCCTCCCATTTGGTTGCTGTTAGGAGGGCGTCTTGGGGGACCGTTGTCCTCAGAGGCCCAACTCTTTCCATAATTCTAATAGGCAGCTGAGTCTCCTGCAAGGTTCCAGGCAGCATTCATCATAGCCTGGAAGTACATATCGTCGTCAATACTTGCGCTAATATTGGCATAGTACTCTTGGAACTCTTCCTGGGTGACTCTGAAATCTCTCTCATTGTCGTGCATCACATTGTGGTGAGTCTCAAAAGTCTCCAAGAACTCTCCTAGCACTTGCTCCTCAGTCTTTCTACCTTCGAGCACAGCTGGGTGCTTCTTTCCGTTGTAAACTCCAACCAGATCCTGGACTTCGATCACACCTGAGCCGTCTCTGTCGAGTTTGGCAAATGCTCTGTCAACTAAGTTCTTTCTGTATTCGCCAAGTTCACCTCTAATGACTCTGAGGAACTCATCGTATTATATGGTGCCGTCGCGATTGATGTCAAAAGCATTGAACAGCACTTGCACGTCCTCAGCTGCAACCTCAGCCTTGAAATCGCGGACTGCCTTTTGGAACTCTTGCAACGAGAGAGACTTAGATCCATCGTCGTCCATGATCTTAAACACTCGCTGCAAGCCAATAATGCCTCTTGCTCCTCTCTGCAGTACCTTCTTTCTGAAGATCTCAATCAGCTGCTTCGCTCTAATAGAATAGTTAGCAATCATTATTTCACCACCACCACCAATAAATAAAGGGGCCAATACTCCCTTAAATATCTTTGTTCTGCTTTTAAGATCCACTGCCAATTTGGGGATTTAACTTACTGCTAGGTATTTGCGACAGGCTGTCTCTTCACCTGCTGACCCTTGAGACCCTCAGAGTCGTTTTGGAAAATGATGGCGCTGAATTCCTTGTAGTCGAGAGATCCACTGCGGTCCTGATCGTAAACTCTGAAGAGTGGCTCCAAGTCAGACTGCGCATAGTAGAGACCAATCTTTTCCATGGCCTTGACGAAGTCAGGGAGAGTGACGCTGCCCTTGTCATAGATGTCGAAGTACTTGAACATCTTAATGAGGCATGCCTCCTCAGTCAACTTGTGGTTGGACTTCTGAAGGAGCTTCTCTTTCAGCTCTCTCTCAAATCTTAAGTCATTCAGTATTATGATAATAATAACATTGCAATCAAATCTAAAATGATGGTGTTAAAGATCAAGAAATTTGGGAAAGGAAATTTAAAAGGATCTATCAAATGTGATGTTATGGCTATCTCTCTTGTTTTCAAAATCAAGATGCCAGTTCGTAATGCTGCGATTATAAATTATAGATATCGATAAAGCGCAAGTCTCATCTCTGGGCTATTCTCTGATTGAGGTATCTTACCTTGCTCTAAATCCTGTAGCCATTTTATAGTTTGTCGATATCTTGTTTAAGTTTTATTTATTGATAATTTTTATTTCTTAATATTTCAACCTCTTTTATTATTCACAAATATTGGCAATTCACTGTCTCTCTCATTTCAAGATTATTCAGTTAAAAAATCTATTTGTAATGAAATTTGATATTATTATTTTTCTCTAAATAAAATATTTGTGCAATAAATACCTATAACTAAAACTTTAGTCTGCTTCTATAGAAGGAGTTTCTTGCATTTTAGAAATCGCACTCTTAAAGAAAATAAAAGTTGTAACACAAAACATAATATTTTAATTATCTTGTAAAAAAAAAGACACATAAAATTTTTTAAAATTGAATAATTTATTATAAAAAATTTAAATTTATTATATTTTAAAAGAAATTTAATTTAATAAACTTAAGGAAGAATTGATCTAAAACTGGCTAAATAAATATTGCAATAAATGATGAGAGAGTAAACCTGTGAATAACTTTCAATAGCGAAGGCAAATGTTGTAAATTATTAAAATGAATTGTAAAAGAGATAATTTCCTCAAGCCAAAATCCTAGTAACCACTCCTTCTGCCACTATTCTCCCTCCATCCATCAGAATAAATCTCTGTACTTATTATAATACAATATTACTCAATTATATATTCACTATTTTATTTTCAGAAAATTGAGTTACAATTCTTTCTTTTGCTTTTAATTAAACTTGTATTGGAAAAATTTGAATTTAAAGTAAATTCATCTTGTGTATAAAGTTATAACAACTAGATTTCTTATCATCTCCCTTTAAATATTAAAAAATTTTTTGTAATTTTTCAAAAAATCAAAATAATTTAATTTTAAAAAATTTTAATAAAAATGAGAAAAAAAATTAAGAGAGTAAATTGATATTTTTTAATCCCCGAAAATTTAATTTAGCATAATATTTAAAAGACTCTATTTCTTTTCTTCTAACTTTACCCTTTATCCCATTCTAATGGAATCAACTCACTACGAAAGAACCAAGCCACATATTAACGTTGCTGTCATTGGTAAGCTTTAACTCTGTGACTATTAATTACTGAATCTTACTAAAGAGCTTTATCTTCGAAGAAAGTTGTTCCATATATTCTCTTACTTCATTCATCTATGTATTCTGAGTTTTATCTTTAGGCCATCAAGGACATGGAAAGACATCTCTAGTCTCAGCTATCACCAAAGTTTATTGTTTAATAAAATCTATTCTAGTCAAGATATTAATATTTATAAATGTTTGATAATCAGAGAAAGGTATGTCCGAGTTTTTGAGATTATGTGAAGACATTATTTCCAAGTGTCCAGACGTTCAAACTCTTGGATTAGATCTTGATTAGCTTATGAATAAATATGCTTTAAGCAATTTAGTTTCTGATCAAGAATCTTCGTTTTAGGGCTGGCAGCATTTCGTGAAATCTCTTCTCTAGATAGAGATCCTTAGGAAAAGGCAAATGGGTGCAAATCTATTATAATTTAAGAAAAGAAGTAATGGGATAATAGGCTTTTATTTTATAGAAAATGAAAATTAAAGATACACAAATTAATCTAAGAGAGTGTTTACTGATTCATAATAAATTAAATAAAGGCAGGTCTATCTTAGAAAATAACTTATTTATGAGTGCACTATTCTGCCAAAATATGTTAACTTTGAAACAGATAGCAGGCACTTCTCAATCACTGACACACCAGGCAAATCAGACTACTTCAAGACAACTATAGCAAGCTTAACCAATATCGACCACGCCATACTCGTTGTTTCATGTACTGATGGGCCCATGAAGCAAGCTAAACAACTCACGCGCTTCCTTAACAACTCCTTCATTATAATAATTTATCAATCAAAGTCAAGTTTTTTTTTAACCTTTGTGAGACATCTTGTCGTTTTCATGAACAAAAATGACCTATAAAATGAGTCTGAGCTTTTAGAACTTCAAGAGTTTGAAATTAGGGAAATGCTAAACTCTTTAGGTTTCGCTGGAGATGACATTTCTATCGTTAAGGGCTCTGCAATATAGGCTTTAGAAGGGAACTATCAAGGCGTTGAGAGTATTGAAAATCCCATAATATGATAAGAAAGTGAGAATAGGTTGTGTTTCATTAATTTCTATATTAATACTTAGACTATCATAAATTTAAATCTTAAAAAGGCATTCTAAAGTATTCTAGGAAGAAGACGTCTTTCTCATATTCTCTGAATTGTATCCTGCTTCCTCTATTTTAGATAACTGAGTGTTTCATAGGTTGGTCAATATATTAATTATACACATCTTATTCTCACTCTCTTATCATATTATGAGGTTTGATTCAAGCTTTGCTGTACTAACTCGATTAGTTGCCTGAGCCAGAGAGAGATATTGATAAACCTTTCAAGCTCTGCATAGAAAATATTTACGAGATAACTGGCAGAGGCATAGTTGCCAGTGGAATAATTGAGAGAGGAAGAATCTAGACTGGTGATGAAGTCTGTATTGCTGGTCTCAGAGGAGACTAGAAATAAACTGTAGTTACAAAAGTCTAAATATTTAAGAAGGAGGCGGACATAGGCCGAGCTGGCGATAGAGTAGGCCTTCTCTTGAGAGGAATAGAGAGAAGCGAGATTAAGAGAGGACAAGTTCTCATAAAGCCTGGCTCGATGGATACTCACACTCAAGTCTAGGTCTAAATTTACAATCTCACTAAAGAGGACGGGGGAAGAACTAAACCTTATTTTAGAAAGTTTACTCCTCAGATGTAGATTCAGACTGCTAATGTTACAACTTAGCTAGATTTTCCAGAGGGAATGGAAATGGTAATGCCTGGAGATAACGTCTGTTATAATATCACACTCAAGAAACCTATCATCATTTCCCAAGATCAGAGATTAAGAATTTAAAATAAATTGGTGTTTTCTTTTTTAAAAAAAAAAGGCTTTAAAAAAATTTTTTAAAAAAAAAAAAATTTTCTTTTTAATTTTTTAAATTTTTAAAAATTAGCTTTTTTTAAATAATTTTTTTGGGGTTTGAAAATTATTTTTTTTTTTTTTTTTAAGAAAGGTTTTGAATTAATTAAAATTTAAGAAAAAAATTTAAATTACTTCAAATTGATTTCGGGCTTTTTAATTTTTAAAAATTCCCTTTAAAAAAAACTTTTAATTTTTTTTAATATTTAAAATAAACCCCAAAACCCTATATACTTAGATAAATAGGGGGAATAGAAAATTAATAAATCAAAAATAAAAACGAAAAAAAGACGCTTTTCCCAAAAATAGCAAAAAAAACATTTAAATTTTAAGAAAAACCCCAGATCTCTCAAATCAAAAAAAAAGGACCTTCAGGCACCCCCATTAATTTATCATTTAAATGTTAAAAATATAAAATCTCGTATTTGCCACTTCAGTTTTAGTGTTTAGTTTACATGAATAGTTAGTCTTAATGTTAATAAAGAGTTGGTTTTAAAAAAATTTCAAAATGATCGTGGATGAGGTCCGGGAAAGGGTATTAAGACGGGGGGCCACTCTTTGAGTTTTGTCTTAATAGAGGTTTTTGCAATATGGACCTCGTAAAACCGAAATTATGAATTTAAATTGCTTTCGAAAGCTCTATAATACCTTCTACTATATTTAAATTATTAGTGAAGTGGATTAATTCTTATAATTTTAAGGATTATGGATTTCAAAAATTTTTGAATTAAGACTGCTTAATAGGGCCATGGCCGGCCAAAACACCTAAAATGACCTACCATTAATAGGAGGTAAGTCTTAAAAATCCACCATTACACTCATTTTAATCAGCATTTAAAGATCTATCATCAGGTCTTATTTTGGCGGCTATCCTAATAAAAATTGGCAAAAATAATTGCAAAATAGAGGATTTTCATTGCCAAATTTGAATTTAGAATTGTGACTATTTAATTTAGACTCCCTTTTTAAATTTAAATTTAAAATTTTAATATATTTTATTAGTATTATTAATTAAGACAACCAAATAGACTTAATTCAAAGGGACCGCCCTACTGATTCCGAGTATTTAGACTTAATAAAAAATCTCTCCCTTTAGACGATTTG
Source organism: Tetmemena sp. SeJ-2015 (assembly GCA_027382625.1). Classification (NCBI taxonomy): domain Eukaryota; phylum Ciliophora; class Spirotrichea; order Sporadotrichida; family Oxytrichidae; genus Tetmemena; species Tetmemena sp. SeJ-2015. The sequence continues at coordinate 44,051 of JAJKFJ010020725.1, forward strand.
GCTATCAATTTGGTACTTTCAGATGCTGAAAACTCGGCAATTAAAGTTTCAGACTCTAATTCGCTCTCTCAATAAAGTTATCTTCATTCCAAAATAGATGACTTAATTCCTCATGGCAATGATTTTTAATGAAGAGGTCTTAAATAAATAAACAAAACTGCTTAATACCCAACTTAAATCGATTAATCTCAGCTTAATATCAACACTAATAACTCTTGAATAAAGAATGAACTCGGAATTCCTCAATTCAAAGGGTTTCATAGAACATCTGACTTTTGAGGATATTTGAAAAAATGGCTCCAATTGACTTAATTGAGAAGATCTAATTTGCGAAATCTCCTCAATAGTAACCTTGCTATCACTTTTTTTAAGACTCAATTAATTTATGCTAGCATTATCTTTATTGATGAATCTACAAATCTTTTAGTTAATCCTGTGAATTAAGATTCTCATATATTTCTTGTCTTAACTCAAATTCTCCAAGGTACACTATTAAAATGTGAGATATGACTAGATTAAATAGAAATAATTAAGACTTCTCCAAATAAGTAAGAGGATATTTAATCTCAATTAATCTCAACTCAAAGTAATCAATCTATCAATAAGTCAATTACTCAATGAATAAAGTAATTTGATCTCTGCAAAAGTGTAGAGCTCTTTAACTTTCACTTGGGCTTCACATATATGACTGACTAACTACTCAAGAATTAATAATTAAGAAGAGTCTTAAAAACCATAATTTTCAATTAAGATTAAGACATTTAGTAAGCTCATTGAACTCTCTTTTAAGACTATTTTTTCGAAACTAACTTACATAATGATAATGAGAATCTTTGATTTGCTAATTACTCTCTCTCAACACATCTTTAGAGTAAATTTTTTCCCATTAAAAGAATCAATTTATTTCTCAAGAGGGTCTTAATTTACTCCCGAAATAATTCAAAAAAACATGGGCTTAATTCTATATATGGGAAAACTATTAAGAGCTAAGAGATTTCCTTTAGAGCTGAAAGGATTTCTCTATAGAGATTTCCTCTAGACACGGAAGGAATTCTATAATACCTTATTATTGGCGTATTCTAAATAGAAACAGTGCCTAAATAGTACATCAAAGCAATTAGATAGCCTTTTTTATTGATAAGCGATCAAATCAATTAAGTTCAAAATCTTAATATAAGAACCTATTTATATTTAGAGCTAAGATTTTAATTAAATCATATTTTAGAAAGGCTTTCATCTAATTCTAAAGAAATTACAATTCTCTTTAGCATTTGTAAAAACTGAATAATCCATAGAACTTTTCTCTAAAAAAGGGTAGAAAATAATTGCTAATTACTCATATTCCATCGAAGGTTCTAATATTCTAGTTTACAGTAGTTAATAAAGCTTAATTAACTTCATCTTCGTAAAAGATAAAAACTTAGGAATTTATAAGAAAGTCATTAGAGAAAGGTGACTTAAAATTTCTAATAACATTTGAGATTGTCTTTCTAGTCTCTTTTTGAGGCTTATAATGCTTTATATCACTTTCCTTTACAAGAAGTGAAAGGGTAAATTAATTTTTTTATTTTAAAAAGGGTTTTTAATTTTAAATTTTCAAATTTTTTAAAAGAAATAAGAAAATTATTAAAAAAAAAGGAAATTTTTAAAAAATAAAAAAATTTTATTAAAAAAACAGTCCTAAATAAAAAAGGGAAAATAAATTTTTTTTTTAAAAATTTTAAAATAATTTAAATTAAACAAATTTTTTGGGTTTATCGAAAAAAGTGAAAAAGGGGGTTTGCCCAAAAATTTAAAAATTTAGCTTCCGGATGATTAAGCTAATCAAGAGGGACCTAACGAGACCCTTTTTGCGAAAATTTTTTCCTAAAAAAGTGCCATTTTTGGACCATTTTTGGCCATTTTTCCCCAAAATTTTTTTTTAACTAACACCACCAATGGATGCGCAATATATGATTACTTTGGCGAAGTGGGGTCCATTTCAAGTGTCTCGAAGGGAAAGGCGGTCAAAAAGCCAATTGAAGGAAAAAAATTTCCCCAGAAAATTGCCTTTTTGGAAAAATTTTTTTGAGGGCTATTGAGAAAGGGCTATGATAGGCTGATAGAGCATAGTCGATTTATCCGTGAATCTCATTTTCTAGAGATTTTTAACGGCTGGAACAGGAGATAAAGGCCCTTTCAAAATCGAAAAAATGCATATTTTTACCATTTTTTTTACCAAAAAATTACCCAAAAAAAAATTGGGTTTTTTTCCCCTTAAAAAAAAGGGTTTTTTCATTAAAAAAATTTAAACAATGAAATTTTTCTCAATATTAAAAATAATGAATGAAATACAATACAAATTTTTCTCTTAATTTAGTCTTATAAGTTAATTTAATGACTATAAGAAACTAAGAAAAAAATGTCTAAAGAGAAAAAAAGACATCTAACCCATTAATACACTAAAAAAATACAATATAAATGCTGATTTCGTGAAATGAAATGATGCTATTAACTCATTGCAGTGTAATTAACATAGTTGTGATAGTAGTAAGATAAAATCACGCAGTTTAATTGATGAATTTAAAGAGTCTTTAGATGATCTAAAAGTCAGTTCAATGTGTCCATAGCCATGTGCTAAGAGCAACCTTAGAATGGAGTTATCTCATCACAGAAAATTGATAACACTAAACAACCTAGGTGATTCTTTATCTACTCATCAAGCTCTATCATTTGGTATATTAATATAGGAGATTGTAAATTTTTTCGGGTTTTCCCCAAATTGCCTTTTTTAGAAATTTTAGAGATTTTCCCCCGTTTTAATTTTAATTTTTTTGCTAAATTTTTTAATGCCCTCTTTATCGTAAATTAAAGATTATTAAAAATCTATTCACTATTTATTTTAAAGTATATAGGTTATGGGGGGTTTTTATTTCAATAAATTATTTACCCTGCCAAAATAAATGTGTAAAACTAAACGGTATTAAGATTTTTTAAATGCACCTTGGAAAAATACAAATCTCTTCAAAACTTATGTGATTATAAATTTTGCGGTCGTTCCCAATTTTCCCGGATTTTTAAAAATTTAAGGGCTTTTTTTAAAAAAAAAGAGTTAAAAATTCACTCCTAATTCAAAAAGTTTAACTAATTATACTGCTATGGTGAAAGCTCACGAGTTACAAATTTTACATAGTGTTAAACTTATTTACTCAATTAAAAAGTCTCTTATAAATTATAAGTAAATTCGAAGTATATTTATGAGGTGGCAAACGGAATTAAAATACCTTGAATTTTAAAGCCTGAATACAAAATCTGGATAAAAAAATAATCGTAAGAAATGATTGTAAATAATAAAATAAAGGAGTGAGAGTGATTCCTGCACTTTAAATTGTAAGCTGAATGTTGTTGTAAATTATAGGCTCTTTGTAAGATACTCTCAAATCAAAATCCTAGTAACCACTCCCACAGCCACAACTTTCCCTCCATCCATCAGAGTGAATCTCTGAACTTATTATAACTAATATTAATCATGAGAATAATATATTTTAGAAGTGGAAATTTATTATGATTCATAAAAGAATAAAATTAAGTATTCCAAACCCATCAAGGTATTTTAAAATTTAAGTAGATAGTAAAAATTAACTTGAATATTATTTCCACTTCAAGCTTATTGCTGTTCTATTTTAAGGACACTTAGAATTTCGGAATAAATAAAGTAGGCAAATCCTTTTTCGAGAGCTAGTACTGTTTTTAAGTGAATATTTCATTTAATCCCTTTGATGTATTCAATTCAATGAATGTAAATATAAAAGCAAGATGAAATCATAAGACAATGCAATAAAATCAAGATTCAAAGCATTCTTTCTCCTTCTAAATTGTAAATAAAAAATATGAAAATTTTAAATTCTAAGAAAGACTACTTTATATTTCATTTATGCGCAAATAATTTTGATTTTCTTATTTACGATTGTATTGATGAATTTTTGCAGTTTTGTAAGATAATTAATCTAGGTTAATAATCGGTAGAGAGTAAGCTACATATCTTTTAATCGACTGCAATATTTGTATAATTTAACTTTAGATTTACATTAACCTCTATAACAACTTTAGCCTTCAATCCAACCATATGGAGTCATCTCACTTCGTAAGAACCAAGCCACATGTCAACGTTGCTGTCGTCGGTAAGCATTTAAGCTTCACAGCTAAATTCTAGATTCACCAAAGGCAACTTTAGTTTAAATCCAAAGTTTACCCTATATTATCTTCTTTCGCTTATCATATTCTTAATTTTATCTTTAGGCCATTCAGGTCATGGAAAGACATCCCTAGTTTCAGCTATCACCAAAGTTTATTGTTTAATTATATCTATACTCTCAAGATGTTTAATTTTCTAATATCATAAATAATCAGAGAAAGGTACTTATAAGTCTTCTAATTTTGCTTTTAAAAAAGACATAAATGCAATTAGTCTTCCTCCCCGTTCTCACTCTTAGATGAGATTTTTGTCTTCTTTTAAATTGATTTCTATGGTAAAAATTCTTCTTTTTAGGCCTGGCAGAATTTCGGGAAGTCTCCTCTCTCGATAAAGACCCCCAAGAAAAGGCAAAGGAGTGTATAAATTATATTTAAAACTTAAATATAATAATCAGAGTTTATATCCTACTATTATCTTATAATAAACTGCTAAGAAGTTTATTAGAAAATTAATAGATCTAATGTTTTAATTGAAGAAGCAAATCTTGATAGGGAAATATATTATTGAAAATTCATCTATATATCTGAGTCGCTTTTTTTAAATAGGCCACAATTTCAAGAAACAAGACAGGCAAATATATCACAAGTTAAAACATTAAAGAGAGATCATAAATATTTTACGAATAAATTTTTGGTCTGACCATATTAAAATAATTAAATTTTTGAGTGCACAATTCTACCAAAATATCTAAAAATAGAAACAGAGAGAAGACACATATCCCTCTCTGACACCCCAGGCAAATAAAACTACTTCAAGACCACTCTTGCAAGCTTAACTAATATCAACCACGCCATCCTCGTTGTCTCATGTGCAGAAGGGCCTACACCTCAAACAAAGCAATTTGCTCGCTTCCTCAGAAACACCTCTAAAATACTCAATCAACCTTACTTTAAGTATTTGACCTCTGTGGCGCATCTAGTTGTTTTCATGAACAAACTAGATCTACAAGGCGACCCCTAGCTCATAGACCTCCAAGAGTTGGAGGTAAGGGAGATGCTAAGCTCTGTATCTTTTCCAGGAGACGACGTAATTTTTGTGAGGGGCTCCGCAACTTAAGCTCTTGAAGGGGATCAACAAGCAATTTAAAGCATTAACGCCCTACTAGAGCAACTAGATTAGCTACCCGAGCCAGAGAGAGATATTGATAAACCTTTCAAGCTCTGCATTGAAAAAATTTATGAGATAGCTGGAAGGGGCATAGTTGCAAGTGGAATAGTTGAAAGGGGAAGAATCAAGTCAGGTGACGAAGTTGTTATAATTGGCTTCAAAGAAGACGAGAAAAAAACTGTAGTTACAAAAGTCCAAATATTTAGGAAGGACGCAGACACTGGCGAGGCTGGGGATAGAGTTGGCCTTCTAGTGAGAGGAATCTAGAGAAGCGAGATACAGAGAGGACAAGTTATCATAAAGCCAGGCTCGATGAATACTCACACTTAATTCTTGGCTTAAGTTTACAACCTCACTAAAGAGGAAGGGGGAAGGAATACGCCCTATTTTAACAATTTTACTCCTCAATTGTACACTCAAACCGCTGGTGTGACCACTTAATTAAATTTTCCATAGGGAATGGAAATGGTCATGCCTGGAGATAATACCACCTATACCGTCACGCTAAAAAAACCTATCATCATTAACGAAAATCAGAGATTTAAAAATTCTGATATTATTTTTATAAAAATAATTGAATCAATTTATCCTTCTTACTCCTGGAATTTCATTTAAATATTATTTAGGCCACCAACAATTCGGTAAGACAACTCTAGTGTCAGTGATCACTAAATTCTATTTATTAAATAGACATATTGTAAAAATCAGTGGTATGATCAAAAAAGTTTAAAAATAATCCGGGTTTGAGATATTATTATCATCAAGGAGTGAGGAAAGGCTGTCCCCCAATTTATTAAGCTTACTTTATATATATTTATAATTTAGTTTTTTATTAGTTAGTGTATGGGATCTCCCTTCTATTTACAAGAATAACATATGCATACTTTTAATACCTACAGAGGAGCGAACCAAATTGACAAACTTATTTCTCCGTCGTCAATTCGCTCATTATCCTCATTATATATTACTTAAGTGTCTTTTAGGATGTTTTATTCAATATTTTAAATTGAACCATATGTTCTCAAAATAATGCAAGATCTCTCTCTCAATGCTCAATAAGTTACCCTTCGTTCAAGAACTCAATGCCTTCTTTTATCAAGGACATCCAATTTGTGAACCTAGACTCTGGAAAAGTAATTCCACTCTCAAAAGTGAGTTCGGCGCGCTAAATTTTCGCGCTTGATGCTTTACCTCATAGATTGCTCTCTCTTTTTATATCGCGCCTTCCTGCCTTTAAATAAGTTATTTGCTTCGCTTATAAAACTCGAGGCCGCCACCTTTTACAACTGTAAATCTCCATTCATCATGTTTGAACGCAGTAAGACTCCCTTGCCTAAAGAGTCTTGATCAGCAGCTTGGAAAATTCATGATCGCAGATTAGTAAGAGCTAAAGTACAGATTACGCTCTTCATTTTAAGCAATAGGGTGATTACAATCAAAGTAATTGCTTCTCATTAAATGAGGATGCTCATTAAATAGAAAACTCCACTTATAAATAGGAGTCGTAGAATGAAGCTCTCTTAAAGAGTCAAGCCGTGCATGGTTTCGAAACGGCAACCCAAAAGTTGAGTCAAGTCAAGTCTACAGACAGTTTCTCATTCTAACCACATCAAAGATGCACTTCAAGCCTCTGCGCTTTTTAAATATCAACCTTGCTCATGGCGAAGCAAGCTAGCCTCATCCTTTGAAAAAGTAACCTCTGCCCACCTAAGAAAGCATCTGAGGGAAATTTTAGAAAATCGTTCCAGACAAATTTGAAGGCTTTATCAAGCTGCTGTCTATTTCCTGATCGCTCAATACCTCTAATTATTGTATTCTATCGCAACTTTAATTGGAGCCAATTCACTTTATGTTTTTTGAAATGAAGATGAGTCGGCCATTCTTTGAAACAATGTCCTGGAGACTCCTCAAGATAGTTTCAAATTTTGCTCTCTAGACTGATCTCCTTGTCTGATTAAAATTCTGAATCTTTTAGCCTCTGCGATCCCTGGTCTGTCTTTTTTTATTGGTCAAATTGAAAAAACATCATCATTAGTGTGATCTTCTCAGAACTCTAACCCAGTTAGCAGCTTTCCTTGACTGCATTTACAGACTTTGTATTCTCAATAAGTTTTCAAGCTTGGAGTAAATCTTCAATAGGGTAGCAGCTCCAGAAAAATAAAAGATCAAAGTCAATAAGCTGTATTAATTTTTACTTCCCTACAATAATAGTCGACGTTCATTCATCTTGATTTAGTTTGCTGAGTTTGAAAAGTAAAATCATCTGACTGAAGTTGAATTACATTTTCAAAATTGAAAGCACCTAATGAACAAGAAGTTTAGAGTAAGAAAGTGGCATTCGAAACTTTATCAACGCGTCAGCAATTTTAGAATTTTTGAATAGAAAAACACAAATCAGAGCTCGAGAAATAAGTAAAACACATAAGAATGCTGAACCAGTTCTTTCTCTCTGGCTAATGCTTTGCAACTTCGAGAATTAGAGATAATCAATGGGTTGCCTTCAGGCAGCCGTGGCAAATGCAATCGAAATTTTTTATTGCTATCCAAATCCAAGCAAGGCGTTCGAGAGCTGCGTCAGTTTCCAAAATTGCATTACCCTTATTTTGCTATGACTTTGCTAAACGTAAGCCATCTTCTAATCGATGTTCCCACTAATTACTTTAAAAGGATAAATACTTACGTTTATGCAATTTCTAGCAAGTAAGGCCTCGAATGAGTAAAAATATTTTGAGCAGGAGAGATTATAGTCTCCATTTCTAGGTGAAAGTCCGGCGCTAGTAAAGCTAACGCCATTTAAATTCTATAATAAAAACGTGAGCTAATTATATTAATTCGATTAATTATAACTTACTTCTGCTCCAAAGCAAATTGTCAAATTTACGTTTGAGTTTAATGATGATGAAGTCTGTTATAATTTAACTGCCGGGCTTTAAATCCTTATTATTTTTGCATTCAAAATTTATTCTACTTTAGAATTATTATTAAGAGTTTTTCCTTATGTACTTTTCATTATCAAGAACTTTTACTCTCTTTATTTACTCAATGCTTCAACAGATAGCATATTATTTGTTCCATGTCTTATCTACTTCTTATAAATGCCTTATTTTTTTATGAATGATTATTTGAGTAAAGGTCCTTCATTTTCTTCACATTTAACTTATTTTTGAATTAGTTTTTACTCTTTCTATTTTTAGATGTGCTTTTATAATTTTTAGCTTTGATTATTTTTGAGATTGAGTTAAGATAATTTTATAAATAGAGTCTAGAAGTTTTTATTTTATTTCTCTTGTACTCTCAACAATCATTATTGAAGTAGGAGTAAAATTTGATCTTTAGATTTATTAGCCTTGCATTTGTGGCGGTTTCATGAGGCAGAGAGTTTTATTCTCACAAATCAACAATCTTAAAGTTCTATTTTTCTTTCATTAAGCAACTTTGAATTTGAATTATCAAAATTCTTTCCTCAAATAATATTGTAGTCAGATAGGTACTTCTCCAATAAAATTACTTTTTTGAGTGATATATTGATATTTATATATTCGCTGATTGCTTAGAAAGTTTTCCTTTCTATTTATTTTCATTATATAGAGATAGAAATCTCCTGCACTTGGGTTCCTAGTTTAAACTAAAACGTTGTCTTGCAAAATCTACTATAGCTCTTATATTTTCATGGGATTTTATGACTTTCGATTTATTGTACAAGCAAAAAACTGAATGAGTTAGGTGGTGGAGTGATGAAGATAATAGGATAACATTTCGTTGTAACTAAAGAATGCTATAGCTCTCTTGTCTGTTTTTAAGAATGCTTAATCAAAAATGGATAGATTTAAAAAATGGGTTCGGCGTATAAAAGATCTGTTCAGAGGTGAAAAAGTAAAGGCGGCCAGTTCTTTGATTTGTTAATAATTGAAGGTAACTAAGGCGAAGACTTTGATGAGGATTGGGGATATTGATAGAATTTCAGTCTTATTACTTATTCAATAAATTACTAGAGTTCTTTCTTCATAGGAGCTAATGCAATTGCATTCGTAATTTCTAAGAAGGAGTCACCACTATCTCTAAAGCTACCACATGCAATAATCAATGATGGCGATAAAAATAACCCAAGCTACTTATATTTCACTTGAAAGCTCTTAAACGCCTCCTTCATTAAAAAAATCCAGGACAGTGAATTCGTAGAATTGATGATTACTATTGACAAAATGATGCAAGATATTTATGAATTCAAAAAATGAATTATAAAAGAGCTGCTTGTTACATTAAAGACTCAATTATTAAAATAATAAGGATTTAAAGCCCGGCAGTTAAATTATAACAGACTTCATCATCATTAAACTCAAACGTAAATTTGACAATTTGCTTTGGAGCAGAAGTAAGTTATAATTAATCGAATTAATATAATTAGCTCAAGTTTTTATTATAGAATTTAAATGGCGTTAGCTTTACTAGCGCCGGACTCTCACCTAGAAATGAAGACTATAATCTCTCCTGCTCCAAATATTTTTACTCATTCGAGGCCTTACTTGCTAGAAATTGCATAAACGTAAGTATTTATCCTTTTAAAGTAATTAGTGGGAACATCGATTAGAAGATGGCTTACGTTTAGCAAAGTCATAGCAAAATAAGGGTAATGCAATTTTGGAAACTGACGCAGCTCTCGAACGCCTTGCTTGGATTTGGATAGCAATAAAAAATTTCGATCGCATTTGCCACGGCTGCCTGAAGGCAACCCATTGATTATCTCTAATTCTCGAAGTTGCAAAGCATTAGCCAGAGAGAAAGAACTGGTTCAGCATTCTTATGTGTTTTACTTATTTCTCGAGCTCTGATTTGTGTTTTTCTATTCAAAAATTCTAAAATTGCTGACGCGTTGATAAAGTTTCGAATGCCACTTTCTTACTCTAAACTTCTTGTTCATGAGGTGCTTTCAATTTTGAAAATGTAATTCAACTTCAGTCAGATGATTTTACTTTTCAAACTCAGCAAACTAAATCAAGATGAATGAACGTCTACTATAATCGTAGGGAAGTGAAAATTAATACAGCTTATTGATTTTGATCTTTTATTTTTCTGGAGCTGCTACCCTATTGAAGATTTACTCCAAGCTTGAAAACTTATTGAGAATACAAAGTCTGTAAATGCAGTCAAGGAAAGCTGCTAACTGGGTTAGAGTTCTGAGAAGATCACACTAATGATGATGTTTTTTCAATTTGACCAATAAAAAAAGACAGACCAGGGATCGGAGAGGCTAAAAGATTCAGAATTTTAATCACACAAGGAGATCAGTCTAGAGAGCAAAATTAGAAACTATCTTGAGGAGTCTCGAGGACATTGTCTCAAAGAATGGCCGACTCATCTTCATTTCAAAAAACATAAAGTGAATTTGGCTCCAATTAAAGTTGCGATAGAATACAATTATTAGAGGTATTGAGCGATCAGGAAATAGACAGCAGCTTGCTAAAGCCTTCAAATTTGTCTGGAACGATTTTCTAAAATTTCCCTCAGATGCTTTCTGAGGTGGGCAGAGGTTACTTTTTCAAAGGATGAGGCTAGCTTGCTTCGCCATGAGCAAGGTTGATATTTAAAAAGTGCAGAGGCTTGAAGTGCATCTTTGATGTGGTTAGAATGAGAAACTGTCTGTAGACTTGACTTGACTCAACTTTTGGGTTGCCGTTTCGAAACCATGCACGGCTTGACTCTTTAAGAGAGCTTCATTCTACGACTCCTATTTATAAGTGGAGTTTTCTATTTAATGAGCATCCTCATTTAATGAGAAGCAATTACTTTGATTGTAATCACCCTATTGCTTAAAATGAAGAGCCTAATCTGTACTTTAGCTCTTACTAATCTGCGATCATGAATTTTCCAAGCTGTTGATCAAGACTCTTTAGGCAAGGAAGTCTTACTGCGTTCAAACATGATGAATGGAGATTTACAATTGTAAAAGGTGGCGGCCTCGAGTTTTATAAGCGAAGCAAATAACTTATTTAAAGGCAGGAAGGCGCGATATAAAAAGAGAGAGCAATCTATGAGGTAAAGCATCAAGCGTGAAAATTTAGCGCGCCGAACTCACTTTTGAGAGTGGAATTACTTTTCCAGAGTCTAGGTTCACAAATTGGATGTCCTTGATAAAAGAAGGCATTGAGTTCTTGAACGAAGGGCAACTTATTGAGCATCGAGAGAGAGATCTTGCATTATTTTGAGAACATATGGTTCAATTTAAAATATTGAATAAAACATCCAAAAAGACACTTAAGTAATATATAATGAGGAGAATGAGCGAATTGACGACGGAGAAATAAGTTTGTCAATTTGCTTCGCTCCTCTGTAGGTATTAAAAGTATGCATATGTTATTCTTGTAAATAGAAGGGAGATCCCATACACTAACTAATAAAAAACTAAATTATAAATATATATAAAGTAAGCTTAATAAATTGGGGGACAGCCTTTCCTCACTCCTTGATGATAATAATATCTCAAACCCGGATTATTTTTAAACTTTTTTGATCATACCACTGATTTTTACAATAATAAGCCATAAATCCGCCTCAAGAAAATCAAGACCTAGAATTCATTCTGAGCAAGGATGTCAAAAATATTTTAAAAATAATTTTTTAGATTAGCTGAGCTCAAACTATGATGACAAAGGTGATTGCTATCAGTTATAAGAAGATGGCTTCAGTTCTTAGATTAGTGAAATGATTCATGGGCCAGAGGTAAAGATAAGAATGAACAAAATCTTCTAAGAAATAGAGTAGATTAACAAGGCTTCTGAAAAATTTGTAAATCCTCATTACAGGTCATAAAGTGATGTTAGATAAAAATTTTGAACAATTCGAAGTTCATCTCTTACATTTTTTCTAATGAAATACAATTGAGAAATTATTGAGGAATAAAATCTTAAGTTAGAAAAATTTAACAAGTGAGGAGGCTTATATTAGCTTTAGTAGAGTCACATGCGAGTTCCAGATCAAGTTGCGTTATAACTGCATCTCCTTAAATAAGACTATTATGCAAATCAAATGAGCAAGCACTACAGTATTCACGCTCATCTCTGCCTAGCTGGGGACTTAGAGTCTTAAACATGAGCCAATGACTTTTGGAGTTGCTGCTCGTTCTTAGATCTCAAGTCTAGCACTCTAGTCTTTCTATCGAGTCTCATTCTAATTGCTTCATTTGCTTCCACGAATTGATCTAGTTCCTTAGTCAAGTCCTCATTCTGAAGTGATAGAACTCTGATGTGGTTATTTAGGGCATCTATCTCAGCTTGGAGGTTAGAGTTGTTATCAAGAAGAGCTGAGTTGGAGTATCTGGCACCATCGAGCTCCTTTCTGTTGCTAATTATTTGGTCCTCTCTCACTCTAATCTTAGCCTCTAGGTCCTTGATTTGAGCAGCTAGGTCGAGATTCTTACCGCTCTCTTGGTCGATTCTTCTCTGGAGGTCAGAGTTCTCTTGTCTGTATCTCTCTTCAAGTGATTTCAGGTGCTCTAGCTCCTTCTGATAAGAAGCTTGCTGAGTCTTGAGCTTGTGGACTTCTCCCTCGCACTCAAGGACAGTTTGCTCCTTGCTCTTGAGATCGTAACTCTTTTGGTCGAGAACACGGTTGAGGTCATCAATTCGGGCGAGTGACTTGGAAATGTCGTATTCTATGGCGCGAATGCGAGCTGCTAGTTCCACACTCTCCTTGCCTCTGGTATCATTCTGCACATTCAATCTGTCGATCTCGCCTGCATCCTCACGGTTACGTTCGCGTACCTGATAAAGATCATCTTCCAACTGCTTCTTTTAGTTCTGAAGGGAGTTAAACCAATTAAGCTTATTTCTAAGAAAATCTTAGTCAATGAACTGAAAGATTTATTGAGGTCTTGTTGTGAGTGAAGGTCAGCTCTGAGTCTTGCAATCTCAACTCCTCTCTGGTCAAGGGTGTCTTTCTGTCTCTCTAGTTCGATATAGAGATCTCCATTCTGCTTCTTTCTATCTGTGAGGATGCCTTTCTAGTCGTCGACCTCATTTCTGAGATTAGCGATGAAGACAAGATTTGCATCGATGCGTGCCTTATAGTCATCGTCCATTCTTCTCTTCTCATCATTGAGTCTATTAAACTGTGACTCTAGCGCCAAGAGCTGATCTTGCAGAGATTTGTAATCTCTCTCTCGTTGTCTGAGTTCCTGAGCCTCTTGCTTTAGCTGGCCGATGAGTCTGTCTTTGTGGTCACTCATTTGTGGTGTGAGGTGGGTGGTGGTTCGTTAAAAAATAAATTTTAATATTAGATTTAAATTAAAGCAACACAGCGATTATAAATCACTCTCACTCTAATTGCTAATTGTTTAATTAACTCCTTTTATATAAATTTTTAAATTGAAATTCTCTTCTTGTAAAGTATAAATTAACCACGTATTCACATCACATATATAGAGTACTCTATGAATATATGTGTGTGGGTGTGTGGATATTTTGTAATGTCGCAACAGACTCAAGAGCAAATAAACCAATCGATCGACAATAAATTTGTGGCACTGATGCTGGAAATAGAGAAGAGGTATCAGGCTCCGCACTATAGCTATCAAAAGTATGAGCGAATTAGAATAGAGCAGTGGGTAAGAGCAAATTTAAGCTTATCTAAAGTTAATAGTGCAAGAAACTATGCAATTTAATTGCAACCACACTTTCTTACTTATTTAATGCATGGTGACTTAGAATCTACAGTGGAAGAAAAATAGGAACCTGTATGCTATGTTGCTACTAGACCATATTTTAAACAAGAAACTTACTAAACCCTTCATTAAAATGCCTACTGACGATACCTTGCCCAGTACTCTCACCCGCTGAAGTTGTAAGTATTAAGTAGCCATTTATATATTCTACTTGCCATGTCAAGATTAACTGTTAACTTAATTCCTGGTGTAGAAAGCTCAACTTTCAGACAAGTTCAAGAAGTTTCAAAGCAAGCTAGATTGCGAAAATGCCGCAGAAAGATTACTTAATGAAGAAGAAACTTGCAATAAGACACCAGCTCAAAATTACTACACTTCCTAAAACTGACAATATATTTTGTGTTCTTACTTCTTAAATATTACAAGGAGCACAAAAATCAAACCACTAACACAAGTTTCTAAACCAATTTCCAGACCTAATCATTCAAAAGAAACCCAAGCAACTCTAAATTCACTGAAATTCGTTAATCTTAACCATCGATAACACTTAATTTTATTTACTTTAATGGATAACTCCTAGAATGGCAGATTAGAATTCCAACTATATTCATGTTAAAACAAACCCTCTAAAATAACTACCCAGAGGAATTTCATCGAATAGAAGCTCCTCTGTCTCTTCGTAATCAAGAGAATCCATTCCTGCCAGCTAAGATAGATAATTATACCAGACTATGGGGGCCCCAGAATAAAATGAGCTTGATTATCCTCAACAAACTTCATGAATGCATTTTCATTTTTTCTAACTCAGACTATAAAATCAATACTTAAGCACACAACTTAGAAATCTCAATAGAAGCAAAAGCATAAATTCATGCTCTTTTCTCCCAAGAGTGCTAATACTCTCCAAGAAAAGAGAACCATCAGATTCGACCCTACTTAATAAGAGAACTTATAGTCGCTTAATCTTAATACTCAAAAGGCAAGTGATATGATAAAGATAAACTTCTAAATAGATGAACCTGCTTCAGATAGTATAACTGATATTATGAATGCCTACAAATCAACTTCAATCAACTAGAGATAGCTTTCTCAAAATCTTACTGCTTCTAATTTACATTATCATTCATCTTACGCAATAGTTGAGCACACTCTAGACTAATATAACTACTCCCAGCCTCTCATAAGAGTTAGCTCTACTCAACTAAAGTGAATTACAAGGGCAAGTCATTAAACTTAAAACAGATAATGAAATCATGAGCATAACTTTGAAGCATTTGCAGGAGGAGATGAATATCAAGAGTGAGGTGATAAGGAAACAGAGTGACTAGATTCAAGAACTTAGAGAGATGCTTCTATAGGCATAAGCAGACACGCAAAGGTACAAAAACTAAGTATAGTTACAGTCAATCACTCAGCAAAAGCCAAACTTAGGCACAATTTCAAATAAGGAAAACGACTTTGAAACGAGAATAACTTCCCCTGCCAAATATATTAAGACAATAGATGAGCTCAAAAACTTTTTGTAACAATAGTTAAATGGATTTTTTTAACTTTGAAAAGAGGCAAGAAGAGGACATTATGAAATCCATATTGGGAGCACCTTCGTAAAATGTATCGTCTCTTACTTTGAGAGGAAAAATCCTTTCCTAAGATTAAAACATATTAAGTCCTACTTCAAACTCTAAGACTTTAACTAGTTAATTGAAAAAGCCTACAGTTTTTTATACTGGAAAACAAGCTCCAACTTAAACTTATGCCTCTTCTTACCTCCCTTATCAAGGTTTAACATTAAGTCCTCGCATTGTTGAATCCAAAAATTCCATTGAAGATTCAAGAGCCAATCCAACTTAGTTTAGTGATAAACTCGGAGGGTTTAAATAAGCTACAACTTTTGAATTTTATTTATCTTTCATTCTTGTTATAAATTAAATGTGAAGATGCAGGAGATGGTTTTAAAACTTTGATTGATTTCAACGAGAGATAGATGCAAAGCTTTGACGATGAATTTAACAAGATTTTCAGCAATATGTGAACTAGACTCTATCATTTGATTTATAGCCTACTAAAATAATTGCTACCTATATTTATCTTACTTCTAAGTCAAAATTAATTCAAAAAGTGATTTCAAGTATTGATAAAATAATTTGAGCCCTGCATTATTTTATAAGTTTGTAATGGGTTCGTTTGGATCAAAGAATAATCTCTACAAGAGTAAAGAAGAGCAAATTCAGCTAGCTGCTAATTAAAATCTCATCGGCACAAAGCGCTTCAAGAGAGATGGAACTGTGCTGCGCTCCAAGGATTAGATAGTGAAAAGCTATGACGAGTCAAATCTTCCAGAGCCGATAAGAAGTCTCTATGAGCTAGATTATTGCTGGAGACTCAACTATACTATCTTCAGGTATTAAAGGATTGATTGTGGCTCAGATTCTAATATAGACACTCTGTTGTGGTTGGAGTTCCTTTGACTATGTGCTACCACATTTGGAAAAACAACGACACATGTTGGAAGTACACGCTCCGAACTATCCCCTACAAGAGGATAGCTTTTGAATTTACGACTATTCTACTACTTTTCAACGCTTTCAATGTCACTTGGTCACTTCTCCTCGAAGACTATTGGTGAGTAAAATATTTAACCTACTTAAGCTTTATATCTAACTTCCTTTTAGCAACCGCAAATCTATGATTTATGACTAAAACAGAGGAGCAAATGTGCTTAGACTGTTAATCAAGTAAACTAATGAAGAGCACAAGAAAACTCTGGATGGGAAGGGACACAAAACTCTAACTGAAGAAGAGATACTTAGAGAGAGATGAATTTCATTAATCAATTAATTCTTATCACTCTAGATATTTATCGCTTATAGAGAATCTTTAATTAATAACTAAAACCCTTATCAATAAACAAAAGTAGATCAATGGAAGGCCATATCAAAACTGTAGGCATAGTAAGAGAAGGCAAGAATAAATGGGAGAGAAGATGTGCTACATAGCCATTTATCACATTATAGGTGCTACTCTGATGAAGAATTCTCAGAAGTGGGAGCAATCATATAAGAGGATCTCACTTCAGCAGATGTGATCTTCGGAGTAAAGGAAGTTCCTATTCCAGAACTAATTCCTAATAAGAGCTACTTCTTCTTTTCATCATCTATTATTCTATAGGTCCTTGAAAAGAGCATTAAATATGAGTATATGTGTCACAGCTAGATACATGCACACAATGACTGCAGTTTATAGTCACACTATTGATGAGTCTACAAAGTTTTCAAGAGGGCTTTGGGTGAACCCATACCAACCGAAGGGATCAGATAAAGATCATCAAATTATAGATTCGTAAATGATGGGTCTTTATGTCTTTGGTGGACTAGCAGCTAGATAGGATTTCCTTGAGGAAGAAGAGAGCAAAGATCAGAATAACGACTAATCAAACGAGCCTCAATCATCTTAAATGGGTGGAATTAATAGAAAGAGTTCTCAATTCGGTTTTATAAATAGCGCTGAATGACATCTTCATGTCTTTTAAATAGTCGTTCTCTTGTTATAGAAGCTTCAAAAATATGGTCATCAATCAGAAGGCAGATTTTCACATGCAATGGTCTCTACTAGTGACTTATCAGGTTAATCAAAGCTGATTATTTTTGGAGGCCAAAATATGAAAGTCTATAAAATATCTTTCAAAGAGGTAATTATAATTCATTATGTTTCTTACTTAAATCGTAGAGAGCGATATCACTTAGAACCTTTTTAGTCTCTCCTGAAAATCCTCCCTACTTCATATCTATATAATTCTGTCTGATCTTTGCTTGAGAGTTATATGCTCCTTCTATTGAACTACTAACTATTTAAAGTTAATTCCTAATAACACACATCTTCGGACTTTCCCTTGACTATGGAAGATTATTTGAGTTAGAACTTTGTGCCTATTCTAGAGTCGCCAGACAAAATACTCATCTATTTCTTTGGCAGAGAACTAATTTATCTTTAGGTCAACTGAGACTGTGTATTATCTTTTATAAACTAAAGATTGATTAAGGCTGCCCTCTTGAATAAAAATTGGAAAAATCAATTCTATAAAAGATTCAAGCCTAAATTTTATTAATCAGCTCACCATGAGCACAGATAACTGCGTTCTTTATCTCAGGTGGCAAATCTGATTACTCTGCAAAAGGAAGAGAAGGGTCTGAGTCAACCACTGCCTTCACGAAAGGCATCAGTCTTTCATATGTAATTTGCAATGATGAATAAGATTGGCATTTCTGCTGGTAGATGGTCCACTGAATGGAAGAGGACACTGTTTTCATGGGCATCTCCCATGCTATCAGAGAATTCTTCTTTGATGGGATCATATAAGAGGAATGGCTTCTCAATTGATGTGAACTGGCTTGTAAACTCAATAGATCCCATATAGTCAGCTGAGATATCACAGACACCTAGTAATGCTGATGTCTTCTTAATTTGAGCTTCTCTGAGTTCTTCGATGGAGAGGACTCTAGGATACTTAGCCTCCCAGTAAATACCGTTAATGATAAAGTGAACGAAGGGAAGATACTCTCCAAACTTAGACTCAAACATGTTAGGGTGAGAGTAGTACTCTTGCTTTGAGAATTCTTTTCCATCCTTGTGGCGCACAAGATGCTTGCCTTATTATAGGATTTTGTCTACTAATGAGAGATGATTATCTTTTTGTTATCGTACTTTGTTGCAACATCTTTAAGTTCATCAGGGTCAACAAATAAGAGTTAAGCATTTATATAAATACGTGAGGAAGTTGTTCAAGGACTTCGATGTTCGCACTAAAGCATGAAAGGAGTTCCAACTTTGGCAATATTTTTAGCCACTCTTACGAGAGCATCCTTCATGGCATCATAATCCTCATACATATATACTCAATATAATTTACTGATACATTAAATTTAATGCGCTTTAAATGGGTGGAAAGGATTAGTATGTGTATTCTAACTTTTCTTAATGAAGTTCATCAAGCCAGACTAAGTCGAGAATCAGAAATCTTCATATAAGATTTCTATATCGATCTCAAACGTTTAGATAGTTAAGGACAAAGACTATGAGTATTAGAGTCATTTAATTATCTTATCAGCAAGTGCTTTTGGAAAATAACATATCGCTTTCTTTGGAGGAAAGAATGACAACTATTTCAAGGACATCAAGAACATAGCGTTGAGTAATTTAATTCGCAATTCAATCTTCATGTACGACATCAGTAAGTATAAAAGAAGGTTTTAAAACTCACCGAATAGAAAATAATGCATGGGTTGAGGTTGCAAACTATGGATGCTATCCAGAAGGCAGCAGATTATTATGAGATTATTATCAGTTATATGATATGCTCCTCCACCGCCAAAGAGAACCAATTCATAATTTGACATATAAAATTGCAAGAATAGTTGCCGTAGTTTCCATCTAGCTCTGTAATAATTCTCGTGTCATTAAAAGGTTCTCTTGCAAAGCCTTAAATTAAAGTTTCCCAATACACCAGTATATTATAATTGACTATGGATAGCTACTTAGAATCTCTTTAGCCTCCCAATATCCTCTGATCATCTCTAGAGAATTAAGCGTATGAGGAAATTTCCTTTATAAATGATCATTAAAGTTTTCTTTGTGCCTTATTTATGATTCATAATGAGCCAGTGTAGGTTGCTGAGAGTGTTTTCTCGAAAATCTTTTTGAACTTTTAAAACCTATTATAAATTGGTTGTGCCTCTATTTCAGCTTGTAGGTTTGTTGATTGATTGGAACTTATTGCAAAAATAATATGATATGTGCTTAAGGATAATATACATTCTCTCCAGTTATACTATCCTATTTAAGAAGGAATAAGTTATCCAGGTTCTAGTTTCTTTTTAAGCATCGAAATAGAATGTAAAATAGGGTTTTCAAATGTCGAAGTTGATGCTGACTCTCAATTTCTAAAGGTATATGAGCATTTTAACTAAGTCTAGTCTGTCATCCTTAACGCTTATCTATGCTCTATTTATTCCCCTTTTATTTCATTCCATTTTAAGCCAAACATACGATGAATGTTTAATGAATAAATAAGTTTTTGGTCAGTTTGATACTCAATTTTGGATTAATTTAAATAGGGCACTTCATAATCGCATCTGCTTATGTACGACACTTTTATCTAATCAAAATCGGTAGCTTGATTAATTATTCTATCAACCTTTGACCTCACTTTACTCTGTCTTGATGGATATCCTTAGCGATTTGAGTGTTGAAGTCTGGACCTGTACCCTGGAAGATCTCAATTTTGTGGAATTGAGAAAGAGACTCCACTGCGTCCTTGCATTAGTCCATGAGGTCGTGATCCTTAGCCATCAATTGCATAGTCACCTAAGATTTATGGTCAACCTAGTTGCCGACCTCCCACTCTACGACTCTGAACTCAATCTGGCACTCTTCAAGTTTATCAATTAGCTTATTGAAAAACTTGGTATCGAAGAGATGGCCTTAGAACACAACAGTTTAATACAAAATATAGGAATTGCTTATCCAAATAGAGACTAATGAGTGTCGAACATAATTCCTCTTCTGAGAGAACTTCTCTTTCCTTCAGCTTCCTTAACCTTAGCCATATATTCCTCCTAATGTCTTTTAGTCTGTTCTCTAATCTTTCTCAGCTGCTAAATGTATAAGAAGGAGGGAGTCAGCTCACCTCAAAAAACAATGATGATAATACGTCGATCGATCAGTCTTTCTCCAAAGTGGTTGCTTGCTTCCTTTGGCATTTCAAACGTAGATAAGATGCTGGCCTGAGAATTGAGAGATGTCAAAATTGCTAGTAGAAATAACTTCGATGATTCCCTATGCGACTCTGCCTGTTCCAGTGACTGCGAAAACCATTGGTGAGAATTACTTAGGAGTTCTACTACCATATAAACCTCATACATATAGGCACTTCCGAGGAAGATGAAAGGAGTTTACAGTTTCTTCTGCAACAAGAATTCTCCAACACCTCTGAAGAAATCAAAGGCTCCTGCTATTTATATTTTTTTTTATAAGGAGTTAATTGAATGCTATGCCTGCATATCGGCCAAAAGCGACCAATCTTTGGGGATTATCTTCTTTGTTTTCTCTAATGCACTCGTAGTCAATCATTCTAATCTTTTTTTCAAGCAATTCATCAAGCAGCCCCATATTGTATTCTTGAGCTTTAATTGTATGCGAAAAGAAGAATTAAAATAGAAACTAATGAATAAGTTTATTCATGTCAGACCGAATGATAGATAATTGAAAGAGACTAATATTTAATAATCAAAGCGTAAAGATTTCTCAGATCATTGGCAAATCTTTGCTTAAATATTTCATGATATTTTAACAAGAGTAAGATTTATATAAATGAAGGATAGTAACTAATTTATATTTATGCAGTACATACTAATTCAAAAATGAAGATAATATCCAATTATGTCAAATTTTTTATTTTCTGCTTATTTATACTCAAGCACACATAAAGAGAGAAAACTTTAAAGGACAAAATTAGAAAAAGGTGTTGAAAATTAGTTCATTAATAGAACTTAATTAAATAAAACAGTCTATTTTCTATCAAGTCTATGCAGATGAGTTTCAGCGAAGCAAATTTAGAATAAATTTTAAGAATACTGAAGATTAATTAGAATCTTTAATCTGCATAGTGGATCTAGAGAAGATGCGCTCTCACACCAAGAGAAGTAGAACAGATTGTGGCAATGGGTATTAGAGTACTCGTGCAGTCATCACCAAACAGGTGCTACTCTCATTTAATTATAACTATGAATAGTATTCTAACGAACTATGGTTCATCATTAGAATTTAATTCAATCAGAATCAGAAAAGACTCAAATATTCGAAGAAGGAAAGCTCAAAAGTTTTATTTCAATAGAATGAGTATAAGAGCCAAAAGAAGCTGCCAATGATGTCTCTAGAGATAATTAAATTGCAGCCTTCGGGTAAACCTCCTGCTCCTAGATGCTTACACTCAGCAAGGCATTTATTTTTCTGGCTTCAGTTTATTCTTAAATATGAAAGTCTACTGCCCATCTCAGATTTATCAATTCGATCAAAGTAAGTTCGACTTCTTTATTTATCTCTATAGATGACATTAACTTTGAAACTAAGGGTTATGTCTTCAAAGATAGAATTCAAGATGTCTTATCTGAAGCTAAAGAGGAAAAACTATGTCATATGATATTTCCAGAATCATCAAAGTAAAAGCTTTTGCGTTTAATATATATCCTGAATTGATTTAATTTATCTATTTCAGTTTTTTAGATTTTCTAAAGTATCTAGCTGTGAGTTTTTTGGGCTGTTTAGTGATCTCACACTTAATCCAACTTTTCAGTTCTAAAGAGGCAATTATAATCTACTTTCAAAGTTACTTCAAAATCCTCCATGAACTGTGAGAATACAACCATACACATCAGCTGCATGATGCATCCTTCTCCTTGGAGCTTCTTACAAAACGCCATCTCTCTCATAGGGAATAAAGCCGTCTGTTTCCCATTTCTTAGTCTCTAAAATAGGTTTGTATATTAAGAAGTAATACTTACTGGTATCTAAAAGTTTCACATCATTTAGAGTGAGTCTGATCTAGATTATAAAGTATTTCTCTCTATCTTTAGAACCAAGTTGTTCTTATAGACTGAAAGAGTGTGTCCAAATCTCTTTTATGGATAATCAATCCCCTCTTCTCCCTTATTTTCTAATACCTGGCATGAATAGTTACTTCCTTTTGCAAAGCCTCCGAAAAGATAGATTCGTTTCCTAATAATTCATCCTCTCATGAAAAGCAATTCCATATTTTTCTGATAATCTCGAAGTTCCTAAGTTTCTCTTCTAGAATTTCAAGTTGGGCAAGATTCTTCCTATCAGTTTCATCATATTCAGGAAATATACTTAAAGACTTAAAATTCAAGTTTCACTTAACTTTTAAAGAGTTATAGCGTCTAACCCTTTCAGCTTAATGGATGAAAGGAACTTGAAGGAAGTTGTAAGCAGGAAAGTAGATTTAATTTGTTTTAAGCTCTCTCGGGGACACTTTGGGGAATTTAATGTTTATAGAAATTTGGTTCTTGGAAATCTTCTAACTCTCATTTATCAGGTCGATTCGTATTCATCCTGTAGTTTTCAAATTATAATTATGATGGCAAATGAACTGACTCTCTCGATTGATTATTTTATAGGCCCTCTTGAATAGTATCATTAGGCTTGTTTAACATTTTAACTTCTTATTTGTAATTAAATTGTAAATCTAAATTAGTTAGATAAAGCAGAGATTTAAAAATATACTTGGAAATGATTTAGCATTATAATGATGAAACACGTTAAATTAACAAACTTTTATATCTTAAAAATTCAATTTTTGCAAGTTTAATTAATTGACTCTAATAAGTGTGAAGAATTATTCATCATTTGATTTATAGTGCCAACTAAAATTTTAGTACTTTTTAATTTTGGGATGGTACAAAATATTAGGTTTTTCAGAGACAAACAAAAGAAAGCTTCAGTTCTCAATCTCACATCCTTAATGTTATTAGAAATACTTAATTATATACTCCTATATCTATGCTCTATAATGGAAATTCATTCCTTCTCTAACGTCATCATCATTCATTTCCTCCTTTATCATATCAACCTCAATAGACTCAAATTTAATATCACACAATTCTTAAGGTTTAAATATATCATTAGACTTCTAGCTTGCGAATTTCTTTGTTTGCTGACGATTAACTATCTCAGTTTAATAATTCTTCTTTGGAGATGATTTGATGGGTATCTTGTCGAAACTGAACATGCCTTTAGAATTATCTGAATTCTAAAATATGCTCTTGAGCTTATCCTTCTTTTCTTTCAACAGACGTTGAATATAGCCCTACATGACTGCAGTTTCAGCTGCTTGGCTATTGGACTTAAATCCTGCCTTATTATACTTCAAGCTCTGAGGTGTCTAGCTAGTAGTAATCTTCTCAAAGAGCTTTGAGTCTTGAGATAATGGGTTTAGGTTTGAGATTATGCTTATGTGACTGTTCTGATTTAGAAACTGCTAATTCTACTTTTGCTGGGTGCTGAAAGTTTTCACTTCCTTAGATACTGCAATAGTCAGATAACGAAGCTGAAGTGGAGTCAGTAATGAATTTTAGCCATTTTGAGTTGCAAACTATCTTGGTAGTTGCTTAATTTAGAATTTGATGCACTCATAGAATTAAATAGATTATGAGAGATGCTTAAAAATTAATTCTTCTTGATATGAGATAAAGATGGAGGCAAAAAGCTGTTCATTCCTTTGGATCCAGAAATAAATTGGAGTTTAAGTTTAAGATTACTAGCATCGTGGTTCTCCAAAATATCATCATCATCATCGTTATCAAAGTCATTCTCTGTGTTCTTGTTATCAATGCCATCAAGGATTCTTGATTCTTCCTTGTTTTTCCTTTTGAGAGGGTTTCTCTGGAGAGTAGGCTTAGCTATGAGATTTTTGGATTATTCTATTAGATAAAATAAAAAATAAAACTTATTCTAGTAGCATCTCTGCTCATGTTTTAATCTTTGTTCCCACCTGGTAATACCAAATTAGAGGCATTCTTCTTTAGTATCGTTTTCGTTGTACCAGGTGCTCCATGAGGATTCTTTTTTAACTGCTAGTCGAGCTCTTCCTTCTCTTATACATGCCTAGTCAAGCTAATGAGTTTTTCATAATCTTAGTTCAGTAATGCGATCGATGAGTTAATTTAGAGTTTGAAATCCTTAAAAATGATAGACATGAATATATGTATGAAGGAAATGATACTCCTTCTTTCCTTGTGGTTGATTTTTGTCCTCCTTTTTTAACCTTGCTTCCAGCATCTTTAAACTTTGCAGAGCATTTGAATCTGGAATACCGCTCACATTTAATCCTTAAGAAGAAGCCACTGACATCTTTCTAGATGCGAAAGGGTTTCTAGGAGAGGGCGAACCATCTTTTCTCTTCGCAGAACTTTGAGCATCTTACAAGTTTGAATTCTACCTTCGCCCAGATTACTAGCTTCTACCTAACTGGCTTTCATAAACTTTCAACTTCTCACCTTCATTTGAGAAGAAGAAATCTCCTCCATCTTCTTGATTCTACAGCTAGATTGAGCTCGAATATATTTGACCCTCTTGTCTGAGTGACTGCTTTCTCTTCTTCTCTTTTTCAAGCTGACTCTTATCGAAAAATTTTGAAGCTTGGACAGGTCTAAAGCCAGAGCTGTTACTTCCTTGCCCTAGGAAATCTACTTAAAGCAAAAAATAAAAGCAGAGATATTCTCACATTAAATCTTAAGTGAGTTGCTTCTAGCTCTGAGAGCCATTTAATTGGGGAAACATTTCAAGAGTAAATTATAAGAAAAGATGCATATAATTGCTCTCACCAAATGAGAACTACCAACTCATTCCAAAATGAGAAGAGTGAAAATGAATTAATAATTTAATAAATAAACTAAGGCGAATAATATGAAGACCACATACGAGCTCTACCTTGAGGCCAACGCTAGACTTTACCAGTGCTTCGAAAGTGTGAATCAAGATCAGTACAAGGCTCTTTCCAAGCAAGAGCAAGACCAGCTCTGCCACTCAGAGAGATAGGAAGTTGCTGCTTTCCTCTCCAACGACTCTCTCAGATTCGGAAACCTCCTCCAAGAGAGACTCAATATCATCAAGCCTCATCAGTGAACAGGAAATCGGCACTTTAGTTGCCACGCAAGTGTAGAAGGCGCTCTACTTTGATAGAATTGATGTTTTCGAAAGAGCAAAGAAGAGACCTTCTTCACAACCAAGCGTTGGATTTAACTTGGCAAATCAACTTATCTTAGATTAATTTTGAATTAAATAAGAAGAGAAACTCTAATGCAAGGTCGAGGAGTGAGCAAGACCAAGCATAGAACTTTCTCTTGCCTATTTTATTTAACAATTTATCATACCCAAGATTTCCTTTCTTCCTTCTCTCTAAGCTCCTCTCTCATTTTGAGCTCTCTTAATTTAATTTTGTTCTATTCATTATAAAAAGATTCCAGTCCTAAGTTATATCATCCAACTAGCTTTCATTATTTATCATCCTACTCTTTTTATAATGTTAATTTTACCTTATAGTATAATTAATCTAGATGAGGATATAAAAGCAAGACTTTTACAAATTTAGAAATACAAATACCTTCTGCGCTTCTCAATTGATAGTTTGGCAACTTATATTGACATATTTCGTGCAGCTCATTCTTTCTTCAAGACATCTCCATCTGCTCATTTTCAATTTCCTCAAGAGCTCTTGCAGTGAGGCCATCAACTGTGTGTCTGTCGAGGATTTTGTGCTTATAGCCTGTATCAGCAGAGATGATGCTGATCTCGAGCTCTTGCTTCTTCTCCTTCATTTCTTCTTGAGCCTTGAGGAGGATTTTGGCGATGAGAGGAATAGCTTCTTGCACAGTCTTCTCTCTGAAGTTGCTCTTTTCAATTTCGTTTCTAGCGAGCTGCTTTCCTCTTCCAGAGGCACATCCATAATACTCAAAGCAAGCACCTGATGGCTCAATCATGTACAGACCTAAGCCCTTTATGTGATCGTGAGATGCGAGGATGTTACTTAAAGTTTAGAAGTTTTAAATAACATGATGAGAGAGCTTCCGAATGGGCGCATGGATTGATAGACAGTTTGCATCTGGACTTTCATAGCAAGTCTATCTGCGAGCACTGAGGCTGGGACCTTGATGCCGAAAGTATCCTCGTATTGCTTTGACTCTTCACGAGCGCGCTGAACGAGTGATCTGCCATCTGGGGTGAGACCATTCACAACCTACAAGTATTTTAAGCTCTCTTAATGATTCTTACTCCACCAGACTGAGGAGTGACAGAGTAGATTCTCTTGTCAGTGCCAGAGACCATCATCTTGCTGAGTACGATCTTCTCAGTTCCCAATATGATACCGTCCTTGCATCTCACTCCCAAGATAGTGCTATATGAAGTTTAGAGTTGAGTCTTGGAGACTTAATTTCCCTCATAAAGTTGATTTGAACCAAGGTTAACCAACTTTTAAGAGAGAAGTTTGCGAAACTAGTTGTGGTTATTCTTTCTTACCTTGAAGTCTCAACTGCCTTCTCAGCGTATTCAATCTGGAAGATTCTACCCTCTGGGGATAGTGAAGAGCAATCATAATCGAACTATACAAGCAAGTAAGTACAATGGAAGGCAATCGATGGCAGAGATATTTAAAGATCTATTAAGTTGATATCTTACCCCTGTTCCACTCATTTTATTGTAATGCGAATTTTATAAATTTAATATTCTTTCAGTTTAAATTCAACTTTCTACTCTTACTTTCATTTTAATGCTAAGAAGTGAAATTTCTCAAGAGAAGTGAGCTGGAAAGTTAATAAAAGGATACTCGCTTAGATAATATTTTATTAGCTGTGTGTAGTTAAATAGGGGAGTTAACATGATTTCTCATCGCTGATCTCAATAAAGATTAATGATAGATGACGACTTATCCTAGAAATTACTATAAAATCTGAGCATTTAATCTAAATCTAAAGCTATATTCAATAATAATTATTAATATATAAACTTCAGATCTCAAGCACCCTGAAAATGAGTGAAGACATGCTCGACACTATTATCAAATTCTTAATAGCTTATTCTCGTATAATAGAGAAGGATTTTTATTTTGAGAATAAGTTAAATCCCTCTGTTGCATCTAATCCCTAAAATAGTGGGAAGACGGCTCCCGCAGCTGGAGGCATTAAGACCGGATTCTTATACGCATTTGTACTTGTAATCGGTATCGGATCCTTCCAATTCGGTAAGTCTATGCAAATAAGGTCAAAAAAATATGGATATATCGACTGCGCTTGAAAAGACGATGAAATGGAGTCTGACGAGGACTACTATATACATTTCAATTATAAATGTATATACCTTTCAACATTTTACTGTCTATAATCATGCGCTCTTTTCCTTATGAATTATATTCTTAAAGTTACTAATCAAAACAAGTTCTATATTTTCAAAGAAAAGATCAATGCTAATTTATGTCTTAGGTTACTCGATAGGAGTCTTCAACCCACTTTAGACAGATATTGCCTACGTATTTTAATGGACTAAAAATGAAGCAGGTAATACTAATTTCTCATTTTTAAGATTTGTAAACTAAGCACTATTATAGATTAGTGGACTTCCCTTATTACTCCCATTTGTTCATTGGGTTCTGCAGTAGGTTCCTTCGGAGTTGGTCTATTTGTAAGAGTCCTAGTGATACGATCATACTTAATTATAGACTAAATACGGAAAGAAAAATTGCATTCTCTACTCTAATATACTTGTTGTCATTATATTTATAACTGAAATTATTTTACATCGGGGCAGGAATCACTACTATTAGAAGTCCGATTGCTAAATTATATGATAGTAATTCTCTTTATAATAAATTTTCATATATGTTTATCACGGTTGGAAGATTTATATATGGTCTTGCAACAGGAGCATTTTCTAATTAATTTCTAATATATTATATTGGATTCTGTACTTGTACCTGGGTTCAGTATGTGCTTAATTTGTTTATCATCGTCATTATCGTAATGCCCTTGATCTTATAGTAAATGAAGTAGCTCCCACAGAATTGAAGGGCCCATTAGGAGCAGCCACTTAAATTCTTATCACTACTGGAATTATGGTATCCTTCTTCCTCGCTATTCCTGTTCCAAGTTTCTAATACTCTGGTTTTGATGATACTTAAATTAAAAATTGTTAATAAGATTAATCTTGCATTATTCTAGTCGAAAAAAAAAATTTAATGTTTGCAAAAATTGTCTTTTAGAAATTTCAATCGCATAATTCTCATATTTTAGCTTTGCTTTAAATAGAGATAAATAATTTAAATAAGTTCCTATTTATGAATATAATGGATTGTAAGTGAATTGAATGCACACACTAACTTTCTTGATATCTTCTCTATTAATCTGAGTCTAATAATACCTCTAGTTACAAAATAAAGGACGGCATGCCAAGTTTCACTTCTGATAACTACTGGAGATTACTGTTCGCACTCCCAATAGCCTTCAGTCTGATTTAAACCAATAAAGATATTCATTAGTTTATATCAAATGCAAATAATCCCTCTTGTTGTTGACAATTTTCAATTATGACACTCCTAAGTTCTTAAAGTAAAACGGAAATCAGGCCACTCTTAATGAACTGATGGGGCACATCTCATAAAATATTGAAGTTTATTTGATGTAAAAGAAAATCTACGAGCCTGATAGAATTAGAGAGAGAATTGATGCTATCGCAGTTGAAGGTGGCAAGACTAATAGCTCTCCAAGCTATAAGGAGACCCTTACTCATCCCAAATACTGGTTCGCAACTCTTCTTGGATGCTCACTTGCTATTCTCCAGCAACTTTCAGGTATCAATCATCTCTTATAAAGCTCTAATTATTTCTAATTTGTATCAATGCAGTCATGTTCTACTCATCAAATTTTTACAAAAATAATTTTTTTTTATCAAAGATTTTCGATCAAGTGGGAGTTAATGACAAACTCGGTTCGGGTCTTGTCGGTTTCATCAATATGATATCAACATTTGGGGCTCTATTCATCAAAGATAAAATATATTTACATTTTTAATATCCTTACTATCTATTCTTGCTCGGAAGTAAGTACCATCTAAGCTCTAACTCTGTTTAGAATTCGGAAGAAAGAATCTCCTTTGGGTTCAATCATTTGTGATGGGTGGTATTCACATTGGCCTTGGAATAAAAGTTAAAAAAGGTTACTCTAGATCATTATTTGTAAAGAATAGCTTTCATGTACTTGCCAAAATAAGTGGCAGGTGAGCCTGCTCCAGAAATCGGGGCTCCAGCAATTCTGTGCGTGATCTTCATTCTATTATTCGTGGTTGAGTTTGAGTTCTCCCTTGGACCCATTCCCTGGCTTTACATGGCTGAGATCATGACTGAGAAAGGTCTCTCCTTAGCTATTCTTCTCAACTGGATCTTCACAATTATCATGGGTATTGCCACTCCTTATCTCATTTCTGGCGCTCTCTTTATCGTGTTCGGAGTCCTCTGCGCAGTCGTAAGAATACTTTAATTACCTCTAATGCAATTTAGTGCGGACTCTTCTGCCTCATATTCTTAAAGGAGACTAAGGGACTTAGTGAGAACGAAGTTGCAGCTCTCTACTCTCGTGAAAAGAAAGCTGGTGGCTATGATAAGTTTGATGAGAATCATACCTCATACTGAAAATAGTAATCGGATTAGAGTCAGCCCTTGCTACAAGACTTCAAGCTAAATACCTAGCTCTCCTATTCCTAAAATGGGGCTGTTTATTCAACATTTAGTGAAAAATGAAGAAGCAAAAGATATATTCATTCACTATTTTATCATATTTCTATTATATTTGAAAGAAGCAGGGTTAAATAAGAATTCTATTCGATCATAAGCAATTATCCTCAACACATTATCCGAGAAACTTAATATATTTTAACTTAAAACATTCATATTATGCCAAAAATGTAGTAAAATAAGTAGTTAATGTCAGAATTAAATATCAACTAGATCTTAAAATTAATAATGATGAAAAATAAGAAGTTCAATTTCTTTCAGAGTGCATTATCAGATTAACTTGCAGTGGTCTATCTCTAACTAACTAGTATTTATTTATGAATAAGTTTTATCTCTTTTAAATCTAAATAAATACTCTCAAATTTAGGTTTCTCAGTCAAATGATTTGCTCCTATATCCCATTCCTTGAGTTATGGCATCAAAGGCTTCATAATTGGAATTAAGAGCCTTAAAAACTGATCCTCGAAATGATTCCTAGAGATGTTAAAGCTTCTAAGATTAGTCAGTAGTCTTAAATTTTAAAGTGATATCAGAAAAGCTAATCTAAAACAATGAATTAATACTATAGCTTATAAAAGCATCACAAAATGTCACATATTAGAGATCAGAAGTGGATGGCATTACTTCTTCCAAAGAAAGATGAAATATGTTTGTGCAGCTTAGAATCATCGACTGAAATTATTTCAGACTTCGTACATCTAATTTCTGCTTTTCAAAGCGAAGAGATTCTAAGCTAAATGCCTTAAATTTTATGAAGTAAACAGCAATATATTGCATAGTATGATAAAGTGAATGCTATTTAAGAATACTTCTTCTCTTCAGTTTTCCCATTTTTAAGAGACTCAGCAATAGAAGAAAAGTATCGATTGCTAGCATCTATGTCCTTCTAGAGAAAGTGACCTATGACTGCGTCTAAAAAGGCGGGATGATTGCGAGTGAAAACCATCTCCTTGGTTATTATAGCATTTTAAGTAGTGATATCTGAGATTTTCTAAATAACTTCCTTATAAATTGGTTCCTCAAGGGGATTAAAGCTGCCTTAGAACTCAAAGTTGAAGGATATTATAACTTGGTCAAATTCATTTGTGTCATCTTCCAGAGTCTAAAAGAGTATCTTAGCTTGCGCTTAATCTATTTTCAAGTAACGCTACGTTTCTATCTAAAGGCTTTTAATATGCAAGTTCAATCAAAAGCAATCTTAAAATACTCGTGACATTTAAAAGGGATAATGTATTACATAGATCTTCAAGATCCCCGACTTTTTGAACTTGCTGATAAAATTTGATAGCTGAGAGAGACTTAAGTTATGATATATCGGTCTTTAAGCTCGGGTCTTAAATTAGTTGAGGGGCGACTGTAAACTACTTTAATTGAAATTTTTGGGACAGAATCTCTTGATACTGTTTCTTGAGGAAATTCTGAGAACGTCAGTTGAGAGAACGGAGTAGCATAATAACTTCGAAGGTGTATGTGTATGTGTACTTAAGTAGTTCGAAAGTAAGGTACTTGCTTTTCAATTTAGGGCTGATCCACGCTGATGCATAAGGTTCCATGTTTTAATAAGATAAAGTTAAAAAGGAATGAAGAATATTTTAGTTTTTTTCCTCAATTTTAATGAATTTCTTAAAAACTAAACTAATTTAGTGCTATAGACCATGCGAATGAAAGGAAAATCAATAAATTTACAATTCTAAGTGCTTTTCTGAAGATTACGATTATTATCAAATGCCTTTTTTAAAAAAGGAAGTTTATGAGTGGCTCGCTAAGTCATCTGGTAGATCTTTAGCCCATTTAATTAACCCATCTATTTCGCTTTCCTCGAAGCTTTTCCTAATAGATCTATCATGCGGATCTGCTATGCTTTATTTAAAATTTTAATTTGTATTACTTCCTCCTGCACCTCTCCTTATACTAGAATTCAATTTATCGTTCTAAATCATTTCAATATATAAATAAGTTCTGATCTACTTTATCCGCTTCTTCACTTAAATCTTCCCTTATATCCTCTTCACCTCCTTAAATCTTATTATCACCTCTTTGGTTCGAATACTTATTCTTGATACTTTATCCAGGGACAAGCAAAAAATATAATGCAGTAGCTGCTGTTGCTAAGGCTGAGAAGGTAAGGTTGCAGCATTCATCTCATTTTAGGTATTACTATCAGAGGATGGTGCTTAACCTTTACTGCTTAGTGGAGCTACTTAATAGTTGGGATGTCTTAGTTTTTCATCCTTGTTTACAACTTCTCCCCCACTATTTCTGTCAATGATCTTTTGATAAAAGTTATAGAGAGAAGGTTTTTGAGGTTAAGCGGCTTAATCGTTACTCTGACCCTAATTTAATAAAAAATTAAATTTTGCACGTTTTGAAAGTTTTTCAAAGGTAGAAGTTCAACTTTATTCCTTGGTAGCTCCGGCAGCCTGATTGGAATATTGCTCTATTGTAAATTGAACTATTACTGCTATTATCCTTGGGCTAGTAGCTAATTGGTTTACTGTGTTGCAAGAACTTTTCTATCCATCGCATCGATTGAACGCTATGGAGTGGCTTGAACTTCAGGGAGGATGAAATTATTCTTTCGAGCTTCATTTTCTAAAAATTGTTGCATCAACACTTGATTCTGCAAATCTGCTTAGATTATCAGAAAGAGTGAATCTATTCATATTTATTTACCTACCTGCTAAATCTAAGAATTGCAACTACAATTAAATTGACTGAGCAAGGTTTGTATGAGGCTAATGAGCTTTTCAGAAACAATTCATCGCTAATGAGTTTGAACTTCACTTACAACAAATTCAGAGACCCTGCTATGTCTAGAATAACTGCAGAAATTTTTGCTAAATTAGGTGCTCACAATTTAAGTTTATACTAAATTAATGAATAAAAAGTTTACTATGACTTCTCTAAGGGTTCTCAATCTAAAAATGTGTCGCATAACTGACGAAATCCTAGTCAGTTTGCTTTAGTGCTTTCATCAATACCTTAAAACCCTCAACCTATCTTACAATAGAATCACAAAAGACGGAATCTATTTAAATTAACCATAAATAAATTATCAAAGCAATGAGTGAATATTATGAAAAGCTAGTCTTAGCAGAGCTTGAAGAGCTAGATCTAAGTAATAATGAATTAAATGACTTCGCTATTGGAGATATTGTCAAGATGATGAATTCTATTATAGGACTTAGAAAATTAGACATCAGAGAAAACTTATTCAACAGTAAGAAATAGATAATTTTCTCTTAATTATATCTGCTTAGATTTAGTTTGGTTAAGAGTTCAGTTGCAATTGATGGCTCTGTTATTGCTTCTTCTTTAAAGTTAGATCTTCAAAATTATTTTCGCTTTAGCTTACTTAGCTTATCTAATCTTGCTTCTCCTCCTCTTAAAATTGTTTGTATAAACCATATAACTGTTTCATCTAACTAATAATTTACATTTTAGAAATTAAAAAGGATCTTTTCAATTCTCAACCGATTTTCTTCTTTTGCAGTGAGTTATTTATCACTTCCTTTCTGTGCAATAAATATTAAGACAAACAATTAAGAATAAACTTTTTTAATAGTTTTCCTTGGCACATTTGGAGGTTTACTAGCAGCTCTAATTTTATCTATGACATCAGGGTCTATGTAATTTTCCAGGGGCGGTGGATCTAATTCCTTTAGTCTGTCCTTAATTTCTTTCTTACTCGCAAATTTTAAGAAGTTCTCAAATCTGTTCCACTAATCGAAGTGAATATCTATAGGCAGCATTAAATATTTTCAGTTAATTAGCTATTGATTAGAAGATTTATCTTTGGTTCTTAGTTGGGCCCTATATTCAGAGAGTGAGGCCTTATTGGAGGCGCTTTAAGTAGTTGAAAGGTAACTCGCCTTTGATCCAACTGACTATGGACCAGGTTTCTAAATGCCATCCAGCTGTTTCTAGATTTAAGTTTGCACATTTTGTGTGTATTGCGTGGAGTGAGCATTATTCGATAGTGCATAAGAGTAGTTGGAAGTTGTGGGACTGTGCTTCCCAGATTGCTATGTATATTGCTGATGATAGGGGAACTAAGGTGGCAATCCTTGTCCTCCTGTATTGCCATTTTTAGCGTTTAATGAATAGGAAGTGTGAGCCACAGGTGCATTAACTTGAGAAGGCTGAATCAGTTTGTATTGCTGGGGTGGCAGTTAGCCAGTTTACATAAGTTTATGCTGTTGTTGCTAGGAAGCTCTTGATTCGGAGAGGTTTCCTTTTAGAACAGGCATAAGTTTAGGTGGAGCCGCATATTCTGGAGCTAGTCTGTATTAATATTAATGCTAGCTAGCAGCCTATTACTTAAAATAACTATACAATATTAATTAATGTTTTACCGTTTCTAATTTTATCGAGAGTCAGCTCTTCTCTGACTCTTAAATTATGAAGAATGAATTTCATAAATCCAAGAACTTTTTAATTTATCTTAGACTAGTGCTGCAATAAGTCACTTTCAATTGCGGAGGCTTTGGATCCACCTATCCTTGGTCCAGTAGAAAAAGCCTTTCCAGGTTATTAAGGATAGCCATTGCTATTATCTTGCGTCCTAGTCTCTATTTAATTGGCCTCATGTTCTTCTTTTTCTATCTTATCTTTTAGTTGCAGAATTTTAGCTAGCTTAAATTCCTGCCATGGGCCAATATACATTTTATTATTCTTAAAACTATACTTATTTTGCAATTCAATATTTTCCCTACTTAACTGGTTATAAGGATTAGAATTGCACGATAACAAAATAATAATTAAATTAACCTGCTCCAGAAATAAAAAACATGAATTACCTTGAAAGGGTAAACTATTCAAATAAAAGATTAATGCATTTATAGGTATAAATTTGAATACAAGCAGTGTATAGAGGATTGTCTCCTTTAAGAAAGTTATAGCACAACATACTCTATTAAAAAATGTATGGCCATCAATTACTTGCCAATACCTTTGAGTACACATTTGAATGGGACTCCAATTTCAACAAGAGTAAGTAAGTTCTAGACTTAGCTTAATTTAAAATGCCACTGCTTGCATATAACTTAGATGAATCATAATGTAAATTTTGTAGATGTCTATCATACTGAACAAACGAGCGTGAAGCTGAATCTGTTTTATCTGCATAGTCTGCTCCTCTAAATAAGATTATCTTAGATAAGTTCTCTCAAAGCTAAGAGCTTTGAAATGCTTTTGGATCGTGTAATTGAAAGAGACAACACTTACCTGTATACTGTAAGCATTTTTGCAAATAAAAATCCCTTCTAATTATATTCTCAGATCTGTCATTAATTTCTAACCTTCTTCCTGTTTAGAATGAATTTGATGACTCAATCTATGAGGAACTAAAGAGAAGCAAGAGAGGTCTATTTAGGTCTATTCGAGATTACTATATTTT
Organism: Tetmemena sp. SeJ-2015; assembly: GCA_027382625.1. Classification (NCBI taxonomy): domain Eukaryota; phylum Ciliophora; class Spirotrichea; order Sporadotrichida; family Oxytrichidae; genus Tetmemena; species Tetmemena sp. SeJ-2015. The sequence continues at coordinate 79,794 of JAJKFJ010020725.1, forward strand.
TGACAACTCACTCAATCGATCCCTATAAGACATAGTTTACTTTGATGTCCTGAATGAGAAAGAGCAATCGGAGGAAGAGATTATCAAACTAACGGAATATATCGAATCAGTCCATCAAATTCTTCTCTAAGATAAAATTGAGGAGCAAGGTAGCTAAGTTATAATAACAAACTAGGAGATCATTGACTAATCATTCAAGTGGGAAAGTATTTTTAACACAGCAAAGCAAAATATCAATATTGAAGAAAGTAAAGCAGCTTGATTTGAAGTAAAAACATATTTTGATTCCTTGTATGCTGAATTATTGATCAAGTAATTTCTGGCTGATTTGATTAGTAGTATAATTTTTCCAATATGAAAAGTAGGTCTAAAGCTCACTAGAGCGATGGAGAAGAAGAGGATGAAATCCAACAAGAGAACTAAGTCGCTACCACGGTTTAATCAAAGGAGGAATAAGAGAGAAGACATCTCGAAAGCTTGCCTGTAATTGCTGACTCAGAAATTACATTATCAAATATATCTTTGATGTCTTAATTAGTCCAGCTGCATACCTATTTTAAAATCAAGATGAATAAGAAGACATTTAGCTCTTTGAGTCTCAGTAAGTATTCAAATCAATGACTCTACTACTCTTTGTCTGATGGAATGCAGCTTTCTAATATTCATGTAGATCAATGAAAGTGAAGTGTCCATTTTGCGATGCAGTCTCTTTTTCAATTGTTGAGTACCGAACAAGTTTATTGGGTTATCTTGTCGCAATTCTTTCGATTTTGATCTTTGGCTTCATGTCGATTATCTTGATGCCCTTCTTGGTCAGTCTTACTAAAGTAGCACTTCACAGATGCGCAAAATGCCTGAATGAAGTCAAGAGCAATTCCTACTTCGGTTTCTCATCCTTAGAGGATAAGGTAACTTGAGTCATTAAATGTAATCGTCACTATAGCTGGTAACTTTCTAAGTTGGAAAAATAGGAATCGTTTTGACACGAAGATATTTGATGTATATCGCAGGCACGATAACTTGCGCCCTGGCTATATACCTCTTTATCATAACTGAATCTGGCCACAGTCATGATGAAAGTAAGTCTTTTCAAAAGATTTAATTAATTTTCTATCAGGGCCGATAAGTGACCTGCAGTGGAATGATTTCAGGAGAGACTGCGGCTATTATGCTTACTTGGCTAGTCCACAAAAAGCTCAAGAAAGATTTGAGCGTGGCTATTACAACAGAGGAGTGAGCTGGGACGGCTATATCATCAGAGTTAACTTGAATGAGGAAGACACTATCAATTTTGCTTATCACAGCTCGAGCATAATGCTCAAAATGAACCCCGCTGACTAGGACGGAGCGCATGGAGCTGTAAGAATTTCCAATTTTCATTTCATCTTCTTCTAATAGGATCTGGGTATAAGTCTGAGCGAGAAGACATTAGCTTTATACAAAGACGAGATAGACAAGCTGCACAGAGGAGATCATGTCAGGTTCAACGCAACAATTCTGTCCATGGGTGATTCTCAGCACTTGCATCACTTGCACGGCTTTGGTATTCAGAAAATAGAAGGACATATGGATGTTGATGCCCACATACACCTCCCATTTTATGTTTAGAAATTAATTGATTACACTCAGGAGGAAGATATAAGTTTAAGTAGACTCCTCATGAGCATGGCAATATTCCTGATGGAGAGAAGACAGCTGAGGAAAATAATTTGAGCAGTAATGTATGAAGAAGCGATTAAAAGTGAGACTTTATGTAGATGACTTATCTTTATTATGAATGAGATTATTATGAGCAAAGATGGTTGGTTAAAATAAAACTTAGAGATTTTCAATAAAATGGAGTAAAATTTCAGACCAGTCCCGATTTTCATAAATTTAGAAACCGGATTCAAAATTGATATAGTTTCTTCTTCAAATTTCCTAATCACTCTACTTATTAAATATGTAGAATAAATTGTTTCTCATCATCATTTTCGAGTTCGAATAATTTTTCTAGCTAATAACTCTAATTAAAGTTTCTTCATATACAGATGAAAAGATTCGACATCTTTTAAATTTGAATGATCTCATGAGAGGTATTGAAATTATTTAAAACAGGTCTAATATAATTATTTCATTATTCTAATGAGTTTAATTTAAGATTAATTAAATCATCCAATCTACTCTAAGAAATATTAATTTAAATTAACTAAATACTCACATGAAGATTTACAGATTATGGATGTGTGATTGAAGATTTTTATTCTGCTCAAATAACTATCTACAAAGAAACTAAAGAGGGTACACTTAATTTAATTTTAATCAGACTTTCAATTAATAACTATAAAAAAAATATTTTTTTGAATTCTATATATAATAAATATTTTTTCTGAAACTGCGGAGATAGATTTTCTTCAACAGAAGTTTATTAATTTCATAAAAATATTTGGATAAAGATTCTTTCTATTTTTTAAACAACTTAATAGAAGTCAATTTTTAATTATAAAAGTTTTTGAGTAAATTTCTTGATTTATCCAAGATTTTTAAATCACTATTTACTCGAACATAAAGTCTTTAATCTTTATTTTTACATTAAATTTCTATAATTAATAAATATATTTATTTAATACAAAATTGTAAAGCCTCTCAAAAATAAACTTCATATTTCAAATTCAGTTAGGATATTAAGCTCCTCCACCCTACTTTTTGAAATTTGCATTTTTCTAATTGTGGTGGCCACCTCTACTTTAGCCTCCACGGCCTCCTCTGCCACCTCTTCCTCCTCTACTTCCTCTACCTCTGTAGTTTCCATTTCCTTCTCCCTCCTCATCATCGTTATCGTAATTATCGTAATCTCTTCTAGGTGGTAATCTCTCTTGTTGATTTTCTCTTTGAGAAGTTTCGGATTTATAGCTATCATAGTTATTCTCTATGTCCTAACCTTCAAGAGGATTGGTGCTAGTGTAATAAACTATTACGGTAAGTATGGATTGCATAGAGGATTAAAGTGAATAATTATCATTTATCTATCTTTCTCCTCTCCCTCTCTATAGTAGAACTCATTATAGCCCCTACCTCTGCCGGAGCCTCTTTGGCCACCTCTGTTTCCTCTGTTGCTTTGGCCCGTATCCACCTCCTCTCTATCCTCCTCTACTTTATCCACCTCTCCTATTTCCTTCATAGTCTCCTCTCTCACCTTCGTTATTTTATCTGTCTCTTCTTTCCTCTTACCTACTCTCATCATTCTAACCTTTAGGCTAGTACTTCTACTAATACTCATTCCCTCTGTTGTTATCTTATCTGCCCCCTCTCTGGCCTTAATATCCTCCTCTATTATCTCTCTAATCTCTATTCTCCCTGTTATCTCTATTATCTCTATTGTCTCTGTTATCTCTCTGTTAAGGCTCTCTTCTCTCATTATCTTGACCACGCCTATCCTACTTTTGATTGGCTTAGTTCCTAGCTCCTCCTTGAGAAGCAGAAGACTACTACTACTTGCTCTGCTATCTCTCTTGCTCTCTGAGCCTCTCTTTCTCTTATTGCTGCTGCTGAAGTTTTACTCGCTTCTCATCCTCTTGGAAAAGGTAATCCACATCGTTATCACCTTCAAGTCCCTCCAGTAATTTCTCAACATCTCCTATATCGTCCTCATCCTCATCTTCACTTTCATTTTGAATTGCGGCTTACTATTTGCCACCCTTCTTCCCGGTAGATGGCTGTTGCTTTGAAGTAGTCTGTTTTTTATCAGTCTTTTGCAAAATTTTGCTCGTCTGAATCTAACTACTGAGTTAAATACAAAGGCTCTTATAAAATAGGCTCTTAGTTTCTCTTTTTCAGCTTGCTTACTTTCATTCTGAGCCTCGTCTTCGTTATCAGAGCTAGACTCTCCACCTTGCGCTCTTTTCTTTGGTTTCTGTCCTTCTCTATTTCTATTTCTATCCTCCATACAGATTCTGATCATCGAAATCATCTTCATACTACATATGCTCAGCAAGATAGAGCATCTTGCGTTTCAGCTCTTTCTCTTCTGCTTCATCTCCACCTTCCTTTTGCCTTTATTGCTCCATAGCCCTTAGATGCTCATCATAGTAGCGCTAGTTTTTAGTCTGTCTCTTCTTTGATACTCCAGTCTCGAACTCACCCATCATATACTGCTTCAAAAGCTCGCTCTAGTGCTTGTGGTATACTTTTACTGATGGCTTAGATTAGATAAACTAATGGAAACACAGCGAAGAAATACTTTATTCATGTGTGTCTTAGTTTAGAAGGTACAGTTGTATCAATCTACTCTGATTCTTGAGCTGAGGAGTGCTTGTTATCAACAACCACTACTTGATAGTCGTCTTTTGGAATGTTACCACTTAGAAGTTAATCCAGTGAACGGTCAAAGTTTTTCGCATTCTTCAAGTAGATTTGCTAACAGATTTCTTTCTTGATAGTGTTTCCAAGCATTTCATAGAGGGATGAAATGTTCTATTGATCTTGTAAAGTCAAGTTATCTTGCTTCTTTTGATCTTAGGTTGAGCTCTTTAAAACATAGAAGACTAAATCAATCATAAATAACTCTACTATCCTTTCTAAGAGTTAGCAGCTACTATAGCGCTGATCTTTTAAACTTGCACCTTCGAGCCTTACATCAAAGACTGAACTATAATTTTGAGAAACTCCTTGTCCCCATCAGGTAGGAACCTATCTTCAATATTTTCGATGCTCTCTAGTAAGTTCACTCTCTTCAAAATGCGAGTGAGGAAAAATGTGCCTTGAGACTGTTTAGATGAGGAGCCTTTGATGTCCATCTGCAGGGAAATATAGTTTTACTGCTTTCCTAATACTTCTTTCGACAACTCAGAGTTTCCAGTAGAAGCTAAGATGAATAATTTCAGCTATTGAGCGATCTAGTTTTGAACCAAGGCAAAACTGACACTATGTTGACCTATCATTTTAAGAAGTACACGAGTTTAAAATTGAAATTTAGAGTTAAGATACCACACGCAGTTTGCATGCAAAGTTTCTTGATAGTCTGAATTTCAGCAGCAAATGTAAATCCTTGAAGTTTAATTTAAAGATAAAATTTTAAAGCTTCCTAATACTAGCATCTGAGCTATTATCCTTTTTGAGTACTGGTATAAAGATCTTGAGTTTATCTTGAAGGTCTCTTTTCATTTGCATTGTTAAGCAGTAGGCATTAGCAAGATAAATTAGGGAGTTAGTGCCTCTCAATGAATCAAGAACCTAACTAGGAAAAGTTGAAGTTAGTAAGTTGAAAGTGCTTAGTAACTGATTATTGATATAAATCACTAATTTACTTTAACTCAGTATAGTCGGTAAGGAAATCAAGAATGGTTTACTCAAGCTCGCTCTTTGTCATCTCTTTTATATGCTCACCCTTAATCATAGCTTGAATAGTTGCATACTCTTTGAAAGTTTTCTTTACTTGTGTGACCATTAGATCCACACTTTCCTTGAAGTCTTGCACAAATCTCTTATCGGCCTCAAAAAGATTATCTATGATTGACTGTACTATCTGAGGATTAGATTTTCCATAAACTGCTGCCAGATCGAGGAGTTTCGCCATGTCAAGCAGCCATGAGTCGTAGACAAGTTTCTAATAGAAACCCAAACTCATGAAGTTTTCCTCAGATTCACGCACGACACTCATCCTGTAGAAAATCTTTAAACTACAAGTAGAGATATGACTTAAGTGAATATAAGACAGATTTAGGTTTAGGACTAAACTGAGCAACTTGCTCATGACTCGCTTTATTTCTTCATGAACATTTGAAGCAGGCTTGCTGCTCCTGAAGCTGCTCTCGTTTGCATACAAATCCATGAACTGCAACTTAATCAAATACTAAACCAATAAGCAACTACAAATTAACTTGTAGATGTCGTTATACTTTCTAATGTTCTTCAGGAAGTCATCCAAGAATTGAGATATCTCGTCTAACTTGCTAAGGACACCCCAGAATTAGCAGAACCTCAGAGTAGACACAAACTCGAGATCTCTACTTAGCTATCTCAGCAAGAACAGGAGCTCTTAATCTTCTAAGAGATCGCGCTCTTCCTGATTGCTAAAAGCCTCCAACCTTGAGAAATAAGCATCTACCAGTTTGTTGTCCAAGCTGAAGAAACTTTGAATGTGAAAGTCAATCTTCATTTCTCAACAAAGTAATGAAATATGTAATCTCTGATTACTGATTGAGGTTTGCATTAGTTGTGGCTTGGGAATTTTGAACAATTAAGTTTAGTGAGAACTTTTAGATCTCCTCCTCGCATCGGAAGCTGCCCTCAACCTAGGAACTACCTTAGGCCTGAGATGAGCTCTATGCGTTACTCTTGGCATTTGCAGAAGTATCTTTTCCACCTGGCTACTGTGCTTGATGGAATTCCTTCTCCTGCTGTTTCTTCACTTACTGATTGTTGAATGATTAAAGGTCACCTGAGACCACCTTAATCTGCTTCTTCCCTTTCCTTGGTGGCATTTCACTTTACTAATAGTAATTAATATTCCATTTCCACCTTAAATTATTCTGCGTTTAAAAATAGAATAGAGATTAATATACCGCAGTAAATTGTTTTTTTTTTTGAAATAGCAATAATTGTCAAACCAATGCATTAATTTTGTTAGTTTGACCTACTTGTTGCTAAGATATAGTAGATGATAGAGTGAATTATATAATTATAAGTGAAATAAATAAAAAAGAAAAATTGCGAAAGTAAGGTTCCAAAAGTAATAAAATGAAAGGAGGAGGAATATCTCACCTATCACTTTCCAATAAGGGATCACCCGATAAACCACCCAAACCACTTACAAACCAATCCTCTACTAGTCTAAACTAGAGAGATAAGTATCTATAGAATAGCTCAAATGCGCAGAGAAACTAATGTTTAAGGTGATTATTTTTTAGAACTAGAATCCACATCACAGCTCTCATAATTCAAATAAGCTTTTGTTGAAAGGATCGCAGAGCTTAAAGTTAGACCACTCGGCTTCGCCACTCAAGAGAACGTAGAATCTGCTCAGAACCATAACAAAGCCCTGAGTTTATTTTTAATGCATAACTGGAATGAACGAATCCTCGCCTTCAATCGCTCACGAGAAGGATTCGTTCTTGTTACGAGAGAATTACCAAAGACAACAAGATCGGCTTCATTTGCATTCTAATAGGATCAGAGAAGTGGCAATAGGAGGTGACAGAACAGGAAACACAGTAGAGTTAATTGGCCAATTCAAGCAGTCGCAGATATCTTCGTTTTCCAACCAGAGTCTATCCTCGCTTGGAGAAAGGGGAGATGTTGGAGATGATGGCGACTCCTTAGCTAATTATGATGAGGACGAGGCTCTTTCTAATTCTGATAATATGTTCTAGCCATCTCGGGAGCATGACAGATTTGAGGGCAAACTCAAAACTTAGCCAGGCTCAAGGCCTTACATGGCAAAGAAGACTCAGCAGATAAATGCGGTTCATTAGTCTGCCGTTCTAAGCAAGCAAATTTCGGTCAATTCCTCGCAAAACTTAGATCTCTTATCACTTTCTCTCAATTAAATGTTGCAGTCTCAACAGCTTCAAACCAATCCCAATGATTCAAATTTCCAAATTCCAAAGGTATTCAATTTTTAATTTTATAAGGGGAGTGAATGGAAAAATGCCCCGCTCTTCGGCTTTAATTTTCATGAGAAGCAGGGAAGTAAGTTTTAGCCAAGACTTAGTCTCGGAAAGCAGGAGTAAAAATTCAATGGAGCAAGTGGTAATTTAAATCCTAATGAAAGTCAAGTCAGTTCTCTTTTGCATGCTAAGCCGATTCAATCTAAGCCAAAGTAGTAAATGCCATAGCAAAATGAACATGCTTAATAAAGTATATTGCTTTATATCTTATTGAATTTTCTAAACTGGATGATAGTGAGACTGGGGAGGGCGAAGGATTTGACTTTAACTTTAACAGTAGCTAGATGTTTTAAAGTAGCTAATACTAGAGAATAAATTAGAGAGATGGGAGTAGCTTGATGGACTATGAAAAGTTTATGCATGGCAATATTGACTATGGAGACTTAATAACTGCTAACGATGAATCAAATAAGAATGAACAAAAAATCAACTAGAAAGCTTAGAAAATATCATAAAACAAAAAAGATAAGCCTCTTTAGAAACTTTAAATGTATAAAAAATAATTTCATTCCCAGAAAAATATGCATTTTGTGAATATATTTTAAAACAGTAGAGCTCCAAAAACTAGAATAATGTTGTGAAATTGATTGGAAGTATCCAAAATTACTTTCTGCTAACTCTTTTTTTAAATCAGTCTTTAGCAAATGGGAACCATAGAAATATAGGAAGTGCCGGAGGGAATTTACACATTTCCTCATCCCTGTAAAATGACTATTAAAATTATTCCTAGAGTTAAGGGCACACCCTTTTGATAGATATGACAAGAAAGAAAGAATAAAATGCTGGACTCTATTAGGGTTAAAGTAGTTCAAGACCTCAAAAATTGATGCATCAATACAACATACTTATGGATTTAATTTATAAGTATAATCTATCTGGCTTAAATAGTTTTTATGGACCAGGAAATCAAATGACTACACCAGGTTAAGAGGGATAAACAAAGCACTCCATTACTAGCTCCATCTTAGTGCACCTTGCTAGAAGAATAACTAAAGAAAGGAACATCAACAGGGGTCATTGAAAGCGGAAATGGAAGTGGCTAGAGCAAGTCTTCAAATCAGAACAATACAGTTTTAGTAAACGCATCAGCTATTTAAAGACATGAGTCCAATGATTATGCATTTTTTTCTTAAATGATCAAAAAGGGAGGATAAAGCACAAAATATCTCCTCGTTCTGGTTAAAGCAAAAACTCAAAGACAAATTCTAAGAAAAACTAGGGCTAAATATACAAGAAAGTTAACATTAAATTAATGCTAGTTCATTATATTTCAATTTTAACAACTCATCTTCAAAGACTAATGGGACTCTAACTCGAACTTTAATGGACCCTTCTGCGTCAGGAAAAGATTTTTATACTTTAAGAATATAATTTCCATTTTTAGGGTTCAAAGGGTAGTCTTATAATCTTAAGCATAAATACCTAAAAATCCCAATTTCCAATAGAAACTGCAAAGAATCCTCTAAGCACGACTAACAAGCAACTGAATACTCTAAAAATGCTGAATTAAAGTTCTAATTTAGGACCGAATAACGCAAAAAATGTCGCTCATTAGGACTTAATTATGTTTTTATCAACTTAGCGGCTAGTCAGAGAAATTATAAAATGGTCGACGAAAAGAAGGAGTAAAATAAAGCTTTAAGCAAGTTGCTTATTTAGATCTATAAGTTAATTTAATTTATAAAAATGAAGTGAAAATATTATTTCCTCATAAGTATCAGATACTCTAGTTGCTTGTCCCTCAGTTATAGCTATCGAAAATGATCCTCTGTTGAGTCCATAGTGGCCCATTTCGTAAGAAGTTTATGAAAGCTAGACTCAGTCATATCAATAAGAGCTAGAAAATAAGTCCCTTCTTGAGAGGCAGAATGCTTTAGCAGACTCTCAATTTAACACCATAAAGCACCAGCCAATCATTCAGTAGAAGAATAAAATGAGCAAGAACTCCTCCTCTTTTGTAAATAGCGCAAACTTTTATCCTCCAATTGCGCTATAGAAAACTGAAGAGTAAAAGTAGAGTAAGTCTGACCAGAAAACGCCGCAACAGCATTCCAAGATTCAAAAAAGTGCAAGGTCTACTATTACCTAACAGGACTTAACCTTAAAAGAAACGCTCTCTAATATTTAAAGCCCAGTTAAGGATGAATAAATCCCTTAGGTCACTCACCATCCTTTGAACTAACTTACTGATGCAAGTCTGGGAAGTATTCTGGGATTAGGGATAAGCTTGGAAAGTTAGCTAGAAATGGGAAAGATACTTTAAACAACGACTCCAAAGCAATTTATTGGAGGCATTGACAGATCTAGATAAATAACTGTGGCATTTCAAGGTCCTGAGGGTAAAAGATCGCCCCTAAAATAGAATCATGAGAGAAATACATCATAGAATGAGAATAAGAAGTTGGGAAACTTTGGAAACAAGCTTGATATATCCCAACCATCTAAGAAATTCGCAACTCGTGGGGAGATTGTTGAATAGTCAAAGACTCAACTTTAATCTCCTTAGAAAGTTATGAGAGATCTTTCGATTGAGGGAGCTACAAAAAGATCACCTATAAACTAAAGAGGAGTATAGATCTACAACTCTTCACAGGTAGTAGTTGGAGGCAGGAATGCTATTGATAAATCTTCCCCACTAAATAGTCACAGAGAAATCCATGCAAGTATCGTATCATAAGGTAATGGTAGTGGAAGTCCACTTTAACTTATGGATCATTTAGCCGCCTTCAGAAAGAAGGACAGTTTGGGGGAATCGGAACTGGAGTAAGTAGTGCTAATTTCTCTAGCGGAGTTGGAAGTTACTTAACTAAGAACAAGTTGCAAATCAACAATTTCAGTCTTAATTAAGGCTTTAGTAATCAAATATAAACTCCGACAGGGTCTTACCAGCATAAAAATTAGCTTAATCCTGGCCAAAAACACACAGTTTATTTTTTAAGTTGTTAAGAGCTCCTCCCAGAGTGACTTAAAATAAGGATTCAAGAAAATTGAACAAGTTTCAAATAAGGGTGCTTAGGATGTGAGGGAACTCTCAGTCAAGAAAAGCTTGCTAGCTTAAGATAGCCTCAGAAGAGGAAATTCAAGTAATATGAAAGCTAGTTAACCCTTTACAGGAGGTTTCAACAATATGCCTCTTACTAAATAAAGTCCAGTAAATGTCAATAAAAGAGTATAGATAAATGAGCTGTCTCAATAAAACTTTGTCAACTATTATAAGAATAAGATAGCTAACAATAATCCAGCAGTCTTCCAAAATCTTCCTGCCTCGAATTAGCCCCTGAAGGCTCTAGAGCAAACATAGCCCTAATTTTTAATGTAGACTTCAATCTCAGATGTAAAGGAAATGACTTTCAATTTAGCCAATAAGCCTAGAGACGGTGGCTATGTTAAAGATTCTTAAATACCTCTTTCGACTCTCAATCATCATATGATCGCCTCTCCCAAACCAATAGCAGCTCCTATACTAGTAAACTTCTCAATTGAGGATAATGATTTGAGCGGCAATATAATTGCCAAGTAGAGATCTCTTACAAAGCAAAATCCTTTTAACAAAGGTGAGGTATAAACTCTTCACAGTGAAACTGCCGAAGATACTATGGGCAGAAACTCTTTAACTCCTAAGATAAATTATTTGGAGGGCTGCGAAATCCAAAACCTAAAGGCCTAAATATCACCTATTAAGAAATCTGAAAAGGATAGGGTGCAAAATATAGAGTAAACATAATCTTAAGTACTAGACTCAGCTGTGGACTATAGTTGGAATGAGAGTAGCTCATTTTTTAGTAAGGTTAAAAATCTATTTAGGAGAAACACTAATGTTATGCTTGCTTAACCTGCGTTTTCTCCTCAAGATTAAAAAGGGGCGAATACTATAAAAGCTGATCATCAATTTACTGATGATGCAATTCAAGTATCTGCTCCCACTATTTTCGTAATCTCTGAAAATAGAGCAACAAAACATAATGGGAGACCTATTCTGAACGATAGTGGTACAGACTATATTCCTAAATAGATGAGTGCGCATCTCTTTCATGATTTGTAGTCTCCTATAATGAATGAGAATCACCCAAACAAAGATGAACAGAGTTCAAACCATATAGTGATTCGAGAGGACTATACTTTGAGAAACGATAGCAGTATGGAAAATTTGCAATAGTATTAAAAATTGAGTCACTCTTAATTAAGTATGGGAGGAGATAGAACGAACAGAAAGCATCTTTTGTTCAGCGGAGCAGTTAAATCTAGTCCTCTCTAGAATAACTTCAAAGAAATTCAATAAAAGATTACTGAAAAGAAAATAGAGAGCTAAACTTAGAATCATGAAGCTATTTTCAGTTGTTCCTGCCCACGATAGGATGGAATAAATTATGCTTGCTCAAGGGCCTTGAAGTGGTTCCATGATCTCAATAAAAAACACAAAGGAGAGTTTGAATTTGAAATATTAGATCTCTTAATTAACTAAAATTGTCTTAGTTTGATCTTGGAAGGATGAAGGAGCTTTACTTATCTCTAATAGACTGCAGTGAATGTAGCAACTATGAAGAATAAATTAACAAAGATCTAAACAGGACTTTCCCTAAATGTCCTCAATTTTAAGACTTGTCAGGATAGAGATAACTCAAAAGGGTTTTGCTTGCATTTTCAAAGTATGATCCTATCCTGGGATACGTCTCTTAAAATTATATTTCAATTTTCAAGTCTAGGGAATGAATTTCATCGTGGGCTCTATGCTTTATCACTGTAACGAAGAGATAGCTTTTTGGATGTTCGTTTCTCTGATTGAGGAGTTTGAGATTCGAGATATCTATGAGCCTAATCTTCCAGGAATGTACAAGCACTGCTACGTGATTGATAAATTACAACAGATTCATTTGAAAGAGCTCCATACTCACTTCTAATAGTTCAATATTGAGGTTTAAATGTATGCTTCAGATTGGATCTTCTGTCTTTTCTCGAATATAATTCCACTTCAGTTTATGGCAGACTTTTATGACGAGTTTTTCAGTAATGGGTGGCCCTACTTCTATAAATTCTGTCTCTCTATGCTAGAAGTGTTTAAGGATAAACTTTTGAAGGAGGATGAGTTTTCTGGGATACTCAACCATATTAAGTTCAAGACTCCCGAGAAAGTTCATAATGCAAATGCTACAGCTGCTTTTATAATCATACTCTAAATTAATATGGCTTTATAAGAAGGAGAGATTATAGTTGAGGGGAGTAGTTTTCAAAACAGTCACTCTCCTTCTAAAAAGGTTTCATATTAAAGCACTCTCTTATAAGTCTATCTTATAAATTGATTCATCGTTTTAGAACTCAGGTAATCGATTAGGCTCTATTAGAAATCAATCTAGCACTTAAAGCTAAGAGATGTTAGCAGACTAGAAAGATTAAAATCACAAGATGAAAGTGGGTGGTACATAAGTTGTTTCAGGACAACCTCCTCAAAACGCATAGCCACTTAAAACATAAGAAGAACCTGCCATAATCAAACAAGGTTAGAGAAGTTGGATCTCAAAATTCGTTAATCTTATCTCCACTAACTTATTTTCTATAAAACAGAGAGAGTTGTAATTTCTTTTTAACAAAGAGGGGATATGGCAAAGAATTTTCGACAAAAGTGAAACTTGGAAAATCACGGAGGAAAATATAAAGCAACTTGTGAATGAATATCAAGATAAGCTGAAGAGTCAGCTAGAAGTAAGTATCGTTAATGAAGAGAGAACTCCTAAGAGAAGCCCAAATTATCTTATAAAGGCAAATTGAAACTAAATAGATAAGAAATCAAAAATAATATAGCAGGTAGTAAGGTATATTCTCTTTTTAAAATTGGCTCAATTAGAGTACTTTTATTAAAACTTGAAAATACGAGTAAGAATAGATGTTGATTTTAATTCTACACTTAATTTGCATGTAATGAGATAGCCTATTCCTTTTATCATAGTTCTCCCTTTTGTAGCATTTCATGTCCTGCCTCCATATCTTAATGCATATTCTTTTCTACCTCACCCTCTATGACTTTTGAGAATTAGTCAACATCAAAATCTTCCTCCTTAACATAGCTCTCAAATATCACTCTAAAATGATTTTATGGGAGCGAATGTATGAAAATAATGAAAATAATTATATCTCTATAACTTTAAATGAGCCATTAGGTATCCATATTTGAACTTAGTATTAAATAAGTTCAAGGAATCACACCAAATTTTAATTTAGAATTAACTCACTAAATTAAAAAGGAACTATATTCATAGCTTTTAAGGATGTAAAACTATGCTCTTCAAAAATATATAATCAAATGGGTCTCAAAGACTTATAAATCAATCATTAAAGGTAAATAAAATAACCAGTATAATTATTTAGCCATCGTAAAACTATAAAATATAGACAATTTTTTTAACTTTTAAATTAAACATATTTTAATTAATACTTTCATACAATCTGTGACAATCAAACATAATCTAAATTATATTCCTTTTTCGATTGAATCAAATAGCTTGTAGCCTTTTTCAAATTTCCTAATGCAGTTCTTTCCACATTATATTTCCTTGGCCTTAAGAAGGGAAGGTACCTTCTCCTCTCCCTTACCTCCTGTAGTATTTTCTGAGTTAGTCTAATTCCATATGTTAGTCTCCTGAGACTTGAAACCTATCACATTCTTTAATAAGCCACTTAATTTAATGAAACCAAACTCGTCTTTTGAAGAAGGATCATAGGTATAGAAATCATCCATCTAGATGCACATGTTAGTGCACTTTGCGTATATTTTAAGCACCCAGTCAGAGTAAAGAGCACGATCATACTTGGTTTTATTGTCTTCAAGTGTCTTCATGAGAATCTAGTGGAAGTTTTCTGAATTCTTGGGTCTTCCATCAAACATACCCTTCATCGTCTCTTTATGCTTGCCCTTCATTTCCTCTGAAACCTCTGGCTGCTGATACTACCTTCGACTCATTTTATTCTCTCTAGAATTTGCTTTAAGTTGATTTATAATTTAAAGACAACCAGTGATTGCAGAAATTAAAGAAGTCATAGTTTAAAATTTATGTTCAAGAGATACCGAATCTAGCTTGGTTGAGGCAAGAGAAAGGTCCTTTGAGCCCTTTTACGTTAAGCATATTCTCCTTAGGCACTCTAACATCATCGAGCATGATCATTCCAGTGGTGCTTGCACGGAGGGAGTGTTTACCTTCGATCTTGGGAGTAGAAATACCCTTCATGTCTTTGCGAGTAAGAACAAAACCTCTGATCTCCTTCTGCTCATCCTTAGCCCAAATCACGAATACATCAGCATGGGGGGAGTTGGTGATCCAAGTCTTTGAGCCATTAAGCACAAAGTGGTCTCCCTTATCAACTGCCTTAGTCTCCATTCAATACTTAGAAATTTAGTTCACATAGTATGATGCTTTAGCTCATTATGATTGAACCTGGGTCTGATCCATGGTTGGGTTCAGTCAGGCCGAAGCATCCAATGAGCTCACCAGTAGCAAGCTTGGGGATGAGGGCGTCTTTCACAACCTTGTTAGCATAGGTGTATATGGGGTACATAACAAGTGATGACTACACTGAGAGGGCTGAACGATAGCCGCTGTCCACTCTTTCAACTTCTCTGTTGATTATTGGCAACTTGATGCATCTTTATATAAACTTATAACATTATACTTAAGCTATAACCCTACAACATATTTTTAGAACATGATCATCTTTATAGACATGCAAAACAATCAATATGGAAGCTTCTTTGATCAATTATCACTTCCTATGAATTCTAATCTGCTTTTCTCTTACCATAAGCGACTGAGGAGACTCCTGGAAGGCCATATTCGTCACAAGTGCAACCGAGGAATCCTTGTTCTCCCATTTCCCTCATGATAGACACGTCAAATTGCTCTTTGTTGTATGCTTCTCTGACTCTGGGCATGAGTTTGCTTTAAGCGTAGTGCTTGGCACTATCTCTAATCATCTTCTCATCTTCAGTCAATAGCTCTTCAATTTGGAGAGGATCTTGGAAATCGAACTTCTGTAGCTATAAAGTAAAAATGTCAGCATGATAATTAAATATGCTTGTCAGATGCAAACATCCTGACTTGCTGAGTTGCGAGTAGCTGAGGCGCGGATCTTTGGGCACTCTTTGCTAAGAGGGTGGTGAGGGTTTTCTTGATCATTTTGGTTAGATTGTGCTAGTAATTAGGTTGAAGAATAAATAATTTAAGATAAATAAGTATTAATATCGCTTGCTATCCCATTCGGATTGCAAATCAAATTTACAGTATAAACATCCTACACGCAGATCTCTTAGATTTAATAAGATTCTCTCAAATCTAATTGACTATCATCCTAAAAAATATTGAACACAGAATCCTAAAACACATGATATAAAGTGAATCCTCTTAAGTCAAATTAATACGTGTTTTTGGCTACTGTCATTGATCATATTATTATTGCTATTGTATTCTAAACTTGTGGGATTGAAATGAACTTGTTATTAGTTGTACATAGAAATATCTAGAATGTTAAGGCACTCAATATAGTCTCTTTAACATCAAGGACTTATTCAGTCTCTCCTGCGCCTGTTATTGTCCTCCTTCTTTTGGAGTTCCTGAAGAATTCTGACGATTTTGATGAAGAGGTCGAATAAGTCAACAAAGAGCATCATGGTGTGAGTTGGCACATCCTTGTCTCCTCTCTCTGCTCTCTCAATAATGACCTGAGTATCATAGATGATGTAGAGGCAGGCGATGAAGAGGCCGAACATCAAGTAGGTCACGCCGAAAGAGCCGAAGCCAGTCAACCATCCCACTAGTCTGTAGAGGAATAGGCACTGCATGAGAGTCATGATGATTCCGCCCAAGAAAAGATAAGATCGGCGCTTGCTGAAAATCGAGAGAGCGCTGAAGGACAGGAAGGCCATGGAAGTGTAGATGAGGGCTGCTATCAGTATTGAAGGCTGGAATGCTGCGAGGTAGTTTATGCCAGGGCCTGCTAGGAAACCTAGTTGGAAGGCTAGTCCGGCTAAGTAGTAAAGGCGAGTGGTCTCAGAGTTTGTGCGATTGCTGATTTGAATGATCAGGTAGACTGAGATAATAATCGAGAAAATAGATGCGAGGAATCCACTCAAGACAAAGGTTGCGTTCACCCACATGCCAGTTGCACACACGAGAACGCAGGCAAGGAGAGTGGTGTAAACCTTGGTGAGGTGAGTCTGAGTCTTGGGTGAAATGTCAGACATCGAGAACATGGATTTCCAAGAGTCTGCAGCTGGGAATCTCGCTTAAGTGTTGCGAGCTTATTGGTAGTTTTGGTTGTAGTTTTGGTTATAGTTTTGGTTGTAGTTATAGTTGTAGTTCATTGCTTGTTTTAATTAATGATTATAAATTGTTTCATCACTTTTGTTTAAATACTTAAATTCTTAGAATATCTTTCACTCTTTGAAAGATTTATTAATGGATCATAAGTTTAGGTATCGCTTGGGGAACTCTTGGCGCAGCTGAGTTTTGCTTCAACCAGGCTAGAGATTACACTATGAACCGCAAACAATTTGGGAAGCCCCTTGCATAAACCCAACTCATCTAAAAGAAGCTGGCTGACATGTGCGTTGAGATCACCTTGGGACTTCACTCTGTACTCAGACTATCAAGACTAAAGGATGAGGGTAAGCTTGCTCCAGAGATGATATCCATGATGAAGAGAAACAACTGTGGAAAGTCACTTCAGATCGCCAGAGAGGCCAGAGACATGCTCGGAGGAAATGGAATCGTAGATGAATACCACATTATCAGGCATCTTTGCAATCTCGAAACTGTTAACACATATGAGGGCACGCACGATATTCACGCGCTCATTATCGGCAGAGCCATTACTGGTCTCCAGGCCTTCCAGTGAAGGTTGAATGATATACGAGCTATCATCCTTGCGCAGAAAGCAAAAGGAGGGGCTCTTAACTGGTATCAAAGAGACTAAGCAAGTTTAACTTAAATAATTTTTAATATTTAAATTACAAAATAACTATAACACCCTCTCTCTTTCTCGCTTTATGTTTCAGTTTCAGTTAATAGCTTTCATTAACGAGCATTCACTGAGCTTCTTCTTCGCTTGGGCACTGAATAACGATAAGGAAGTAATCCTTATCGGGTGCTATCATCATCTCGTATTTCTTGCATGTTATTCTTAAGAAGGTCAGGTCGTTTTAAGGATCCAGGTCTCTTACTAAACCATATCTATCATAAGTCTGTTAAAGATTAAGTATATTTCTTGATAAGGTTTAAGTTTCTTGCCTGTCTTGCTAAGGAAGCAAGTTTGATACCATAGTTGTTTGCTTCTGTGCCTTGGGGCATAGTGCATCTCACGAATTGAGGTTGAGAAGCACCTCCATCCTTATCCTCTCTGTAGTTCACAATCAACAATCCTTTAACTCCTTTATGTTGCCTGATGCGCTCAATTCTCTCATCCACTTCGGTCTTCTTCACTTGCATTTTGAAATTTATATAATTTTATTTATATTACCTCCATCTAATTCAAGCCAAGTTATAAGTTATGAACCTGCTGCAATTGAAATATTGCAGATTTAAAACGATAAAATATCCTCACATCAAATTAAATTCCACATCATCATCCTCAAGCGAGTGAGTGGGTGTAGTTCAATCTTATCTATGAGCTGAAGATGATCTGGGCCTAATCTTTCCAACACTATTTGCCAATTTAGAATTTAACTAGCTCCTTTCAGGGCTATGATTCACAGTCCTTAATAAGACAATAATTATAAATCCTACCTTGCTATCCTTAGACGAATTTAGAGTAAGTGTTCTAACCTGATCTCTGACCACCTAAGTCAAAATTCTTTAAACCTGTCGCAGACTTTGATCGAGTCTCTGCATCTTTCTAGTAAAGTCTATTAGCTTCCTTGTTGAGATGAGAGTGAGTGAAGGCTTTTGAAGAAATCTTCTTTGAAAGCTTAGTAATAGGATCATGCTAGTAAAGATTGCACATCAGCGCTTACATGTCATGGTTCCATCTATAATGAATAGTTAAAGACAATAGTAGTGCTTACTCATTTTTAAGTCCAAATGCAAACTCTTCATCACTAGGCAGGTTGATGTGTCTTCTCTTCTTTTTCACTTGCTCGAGATTAGTTGGTTATGAAACTTCATTTGTAAACCCAGAGTAGTCTTTATTCTTAGGTATGGCTCCCTCTGCAAACATCATCTATGTGCCCACATATTCCCTTCTGATCTGCTTTCTCTCTTCTCTATCTTTAGCGTTTGGAAGTGGTGGCTTGGACTTCTTGTGTCCTCCAAAATTTATGAAACCTCCTACTCCATTCCCTTGTGCGTTCTCTTCCCCTGGTCTGGCTGAGCTATCAAGACTAGATAAGCTGTGCTGCTTTTCTTGTAATTGCTTAAGATAGTTATGAGTATCCTTCATCTTGTCTGTATTAAGGAGACAGAATTTGGAGAAATCTATGTCGTTGGATTGGTTGTAATCAAGCACTTGGAAAATTTTCAAGAAGTCCTCTAGACTCAAGCGTATTCCTATGTTCTCAAGTCCAGTCATGAATTCCTTAAAGGATAACTAAAGTAAAATGGAGAGATGACTTTAAGTTTATAAGGAGAGATTGCCATCGTAGTTTTTATCGAAGGATCTGAATGCATGTCTGAAGTCTTTGAACTTTTCTTCAATTCGCAAGTGTACATATCTTATGAGCTTATCTGTTTTGTCACTCAGTGTCTTGATATCAGTCTGGTATTCCAAACTAACCTTAAACGAATTAGAGTTATTCGAGTCACCCTTAAGTCTAGAGGGGCAAGACATATATACATCGATGACCGCCTTGAGTTTGGTATAAGATAGATAGTGCGTCATCTTATTATTCCAGAAGATCCTCTTATATTGTTCTAAGTAAGTTCAAAAAGAATTCTTAGGGGAATCTCAAGTTCATTAAAGAGATATAAATACTACTACATTTGGTAAAGCTTGAGAAGGAAATCAGATTTTCTCACGAATCCGAGTGCGTCCTATTTGCAACTCAGAAAGGCACTCTTGATATCATTCAGATGCCTAATATCGATCCCATCCTTTTTCAGGTATTTTCTGATGTACGATGTCTCTTCATGATTGAATGTTGTGTTGATCGAAGCCTTGATGTACTTAGCGTTCTACTTATTTTTGTAGATATTGAGCTACTTACTTCCGCTAGAGAGATCTTTTGTTACAAGACTCTGCAGCATATCTATCGGAGGCTAAATTGTAATCTTCTTAAAGATCTCTGAGTTCTCAAGTTAAGAAGTGGAGTAATTTTAAAGTGGCTAAGTTAGTAAAGCTAACCGCTCCTTCTTAGAGAGCTTTTAACCAGATGCGAAATTCCCAGAGGCAGAAGATTGAGGCCTCGAATTTGAGAATTATTTCTTCTACTCTGAGAGGCGGGTTAGAATATTTTTGAACTATGGCTTTGGTGAGTCCATAGGTGTTTAGCTTTTGATGTTCTTATTGCCTGGAGTGAAGCTCCCTTAGGTCTAGCTCATGAATCCCTTAGAAGTGAGGCCTAGAGCAGCACTGTTCGTGTCTATCTATCGAAGTTTGAGATCATCTTTTGAGGTCTGCTTAATCACCCATTTTCTACAGAAGACTTTTAATAAGGCGAAATAAATTTATTCACCTGTCTTAACGACCATATTTTGATGAGCATTTTACTAATTAGCTAGCCATTTAAGATAACTTACATGGACTTATCTTGCTGAATCTAAGGAACGAGAAGCCTTATAATCTCCTCATAATAGATACAGTGAGGTTTACTTGAATCTGAGAGAGTAGCCATTACAAAGTCCATATCCTTATTTGATAAACAAACTCCAACTTTGTATGCTTCAAGTTCAAAAGTTCTGATCGGCACAGTCTTCAATCAAAAATTAACAAACTTATACTATAAAATTCAGTCCCAAATTTCTCTAGATTAAAGTTAATAAAACGAGTAAAAAGAATACCAGGGTCCTGCTATCTCAGTCTTTGCTTCAAAATTTACTTGCTGCTCCTAATAACCTTGAGCTTTTCAAGATCTATCTTTGCAATCTTGCTATTATAATCTTGCCCAGTCCCCATGCTAAGTAGACTTTGAGTACCACTTTACATAGTTTAATTGAACTTATTTTCCAGATTCAACTTCTTCTGAATCCGTTGTTGGCTTGTTACTTTTTACAACTGTTAAATCAGTGGACTGGTTTTGAAGTTACCACTCTATCTGGCCTCTGTATCTTATTTCTCTCCTAGTGATTTGAAGCTCTGATAAGTACTGTTCTTTAATGCATTCAGATTCTGGTGTGTTAGTCCCATTTATTAGTTTCGTGCTTGTATGGTAACAGGTTGAATGGCGAAGGAATGAATCGCAGGTTGTGCGGACTAATTATTTTAGGTGGCCACTAGCTCGCTCATTAACAAATTAACAATTATTTTATTAATTTCCCTTCGATGCTTAATCTTTTACCTCTACATAGTGGACAAAAATAGAATTTAACGGAGTCTTGTAAACTATTTTATTTTCAAATTCTGTGCTATAATAATTAATTTAATGGTATTCCCAATAGTGAAAGTTCTGGTGGTCGTCATCAAGACCAGCTCTAAACCTTTTGCAAACTTTCTCAAACTTTTAAACTCAATCTATTTTCTTTTTTAATAGTATTTATAGTTGCTGCTTTACTTAAAAATAGGGGGACTGCGCAGGGTGTATTCATATGGTGCGGGAATAAAGCTAACGAGTTTGAGGCAAAGATGACATTCAGAGCTGCCAATCCAAATGTGAAGATTACTAAAGATAATCTCTATGTTCCCCCAATTACTACGGAACAGGCCTTTGTCAAGGGAGTCGAATACGCTCATGCATAAAAATAGCAATATATTTTCAATTTAATTAATAAATTATTTGACTGTGGAATTAGTAGTTCTGTATGGACTGATAGGAGCGTTGGGATTCTATGAAATTCAAAAGAGTGTCAAAGCAAGTAAAAAGTTGGAGAAGCAGTTTAAGACTTTCGAAGAGTACCACAAAGAAGACTCTGAAAAGATTAATCACATGCAACAGACTATAGATTCCCTCTCAAGGAGCTCTCTTTCCTAAAGTCAAATCATAGCCAAGTTGCTACTGAGAGCAGAGCTGTGTGAGATTCAAAAATAAAGAAAGATGACTTTTAGAAAGCCTATAAGAAATTATTTGCTGAATCTTTTCCAAAAATTCTATATTTTCTAAAATCTCTGGAAATGTGCAACTTGTAAATAAAGATTGATCTTAGATATTAAATTTTTATTAGAGATGAGAATTATAAAAAAGAAAGAGCAGGTATGAAATTCATCACTGTATTACCGCTTTCGAAATATATTTAAAGAATGAAGGTCTTGTATAAAATAATTCTATAATTTATAACAATAGACTGATAAAAATTCGGAAAATCAATTGTGATGATTAAATTTGAATTGCAAAATCTAAGACCAGAGTCTATCATCTTAGAAAAGATGGTTATAATTCCATTTTTATTTAGGTTATAAGAAGGCAAGATATCTAGTTCTTTTAAAATAAATCCCCAGAGAGCTCTTCCAATCACAAACAAACCTATTAATTTAAAGAAGGAATTAAAATATTTGACCAAGGTGTTTCTTTGAGGCGATTTTCAAGCTTGAAAAGGCTTTTAGGGTAGAAATAGAACAGCTAAGGTAATTAAAATAGCTTATATTTAATTATAAGGTTCTCAAGAAGCATAATAATAAGAGTCTGTTTTACCATTTATAATCCCCAGATAAAAGCCAGCAAATTAGAGACAGAGGGCAACTTCTTCGATTAAGGGAGAGGATTAACCAAAAACTCCAACTCCAGACTGGAGGACTAAAATACTTAGCCAGGTAGTAGTGGATGACTAATATCTGTCCCAAGTTTCAATATAATCAGCAAACGTCCAATAAGAACTGAACTGTGCTCGAATTTCGATTTGCAATTCCATTAGAGGCTACACTCAAGCTGTGGAGAGATTCGACCAGAAATGCCAAGAAAAGATTAAAGAGCTTCAGATTACACATTCCTTTTTTAATGATAGTTAACCTAGGACGATAAAATTAGAGGAAAGAATAGCAGTAAAATAATTCACCTTATGTTTAAGATTCACATAATACAAACATTTACAAGTCTCTATCAGCATAGAAAGAGCATGCTAGCTCAAATCAGTAATTACAAGTCCATTCTACTTCTTCAGCAAACAATTTTCAAAATCGAAAATCTTCAATGAATGATGATGATGAAGGTGATGTTCAAAATTATAAGGATTTAAGAACTTCGAAATTTAGAACAGCGAGGAAAGGTGCAAGTCAAAATAGAGAAACTAGAACTTCATTCTTTTCTCGAAAACAGCCAATTGACCAGAAGAATTCAAGCTCAAACTTCCAGAATTTGAATTCTTCCTTTTAAATAGGAGCATAGAAATAGAAAAGTTCCTCTTAGAAGAGGAGAATAATGCTTGGAGCACAATGAGTAATGAGTATTATGAAAAGTGGATTAATGTTCTGGAATGGAGTTCTTGAAGAAGGAATTTCATTCCTAGGACATGTGAAACAATTTTTGTATTATGTTTTCAGCTTTGTTTTTTAAAATTCTAGTTTCCGTTGACCTTTCTACAGCTGGAGTCCATTTGTAGCATGTGGAGATAGTCACAGTTGAAAACCGAGTTTAAATCTAGGTGGAATTTATTTGAAAAACCGAAGTTAATTAAAATTAAACCGTCTAATTATTGAGTTACGCATCAATTAAATCAAAAATTAACTTTCACCGATTGGTACATTGGTAACATTACAATTAAGGCGTAACCGGTTTAAAAATCACACATCTAGTTTGCTAATGTGCAAGTGTACTAAACAGCCGATCCTCTATCAGATGCTTACTCCGGCGTACCGATAAGTCTCTCACAGTCTCTAAGTGTTTCCCCATTGGTCTAGGTGGCTAGGATAGGGCAAGCCGCCAAGTAGTAGGAGTCCGGGGTGTGCCCTTGTCAGTGCGGAGTACCCCCAGGGGGGTCGGGTTCGAACCCCACCGTTGACCGGAGGCGTGTGTGCGTGAGAGTCGGTGTTTACAGAATGGACTTGGTCAGGATGAGTTGAGCAACAGTAACAGTGAGATGCGGTATGGGAGGTCACCGGTGGGGTTCGAACCCTACCCCCTGGGGGTACCTCGCACTGACCAAGGGGCACACCCCGGACTCCTACTACTTGGCGGCTTGCCCTATCCTAGCCACCTAGACCAATGGGGAAACACCTTAGAGACTGTGAGAGACTTATCGGTACGCCGGAGTAAGCATCTGATAGAGGATCGGCTGTTTAGTACACTTGCACATTAGCACAACTAGAGTGTGATTTTTAAAACCGGTTACGCCTTAATTGTACCAATGTACCAATGTACCAATCGGTGAAAGTTAATTTTTGATTTAATTGATGCGTAACTCAATAATTAGACGGTTTAATTTTAATTAACTTCGGTTTTTCAAATAAATTCCACCTAGATTTAAACTCGGTTTTCAACTGTGACTATCTCCACATGCTACAAATGGACTCCAGCTGTAGAAAGGTCAACGGAAACTAGAATTTTAAAAAACAAAGCTGAAAACATAATATTATTAGAACTTCTGAACTTAATATACGAATAAATTAGAATATTAATATACTTATGCTTTTCCTTTTAATTAAGAAATCGCAAGATTTATTCTTTAATAAATGAGAAATAAGCCATAGTTTCTCACAATATAGAAAAATCAAAGCCATCAAGTATTCACAATTTTTCATTGAAAGTTAAAAAGTTCAAATCTAGAATTAGTTGTCTTCAAATATATTTTTAATGTAGATTACATTAAAAAATAAGGTGTAAAATTAGAATAAGTGAAAATAAAATAAAACTTTAGAAAATATAAAAATTTGAATTATAAATTTCAAAAGGGTAGACAAGCAACTTCTTTTCTCATTCTCAAAACTTACAAATAATTACCCAAGCACTATAAATCTTAAGTATGGCCCAAAACTTACCTAACTTTGGCGGGAATAATAACAAAAACGAGAGACACACGGGGATATCTCCAATAAAGATGATGCCTGAGAGACCTGACCTGGATGATATCGATTCACCTCGTGCTTATCTGCGTCAAATGGAGGAGAAATATATTTCTATTATCTTATTCTCTTTGATTGACTTGAAGTATTTATACGAGAAAGATGATCTAAATAACAGAGAACCCTTATCTCCCTCCGTACAGCAAAAATTGTAATAAAGACTAGAATAGTTTGAGGAAAGAAAGCTAAACGATTCACATTTGGATTAGAGAGAGATAGACTTTCTAAAGTTCAAGTAAGAGCAGCGTGAATATCTAGACGCGAAGCTCAAAATTAAGGGCAGGCTGGAGTCACTGTAAAGAGAGTACAACTTTATTTCCCGGCTCGACAAAGATGACATCGATTACATTTTTAGTCTTATACAATTTAATAAATTGTGATAAGCTTATAACAGATATATCATTTAAATGAATATATTTTGCAACGGAGGAGAGAATAAGCGGCCCTCCAAATTCAGAGGGTATTCAGGCGCCACCATAAAACCAAGCAAGAACTTTTAAAAGAGCAACTATTAAATGAAGCTGGAGGTATAGTGGATCCAAATGATGCTGAGGAATTGCGGAAGGTGCAGAGTCGTCGAGAAGATCTGCAACGCTTGAGGAAGAAAGTCGCTGAAAGAAAACAAGATAGGTTTTATGAAGAGATTGATAAGGAGAGGAGGACTGAACTTGCTGAGAAAGTCAGCCACAAAAAGAAACTCATCATAATTATAAAGAGTCGTCTATTTAATGCTATTTTAACTTTACATACACGCTGAGATGGTAAAGAAGGATATAAATGCAATAGACTAGCAATTTGAGCAAGAGTATTCTGAGTATATGGGCAAATATATGCGTTATGAAAGGAAGAGGCAATCAACATTGGAAAAGCAAAGGGAGATTGAAGTGATGCAAGAGTATCTACTCACTAAAGAAAACTGCGACCTAAATAAAATAGTTATGTGGAGCTAAATTGCAGATAACTACACTTAAACATGATAGGCTTTATTTCTTATCAACTTAGAATGATATAGTTCGAGTGAGGAAAGAGCACATGGCAAGGCTCGACAGATATAGAAAAAGAAAAGACTGGGAGGCTTGGATAGAGGAGGATGATTTAGACTTGGAGGGAGAAAGAGTACTAGCCGAAATTAAAAACTATAAGGCAGAGTATTTTTTCAATATCGATTTCTGAATATAAACTAACACTCCTCCTATTTTCTAATCTAATTTTAAGAATTCCTTATCGTTCTAAATTCTTTCTAAATCTCTCTTTAACTTCTTGATAAGTTATGATCAGTATTTCAAACTAACATACTTTGATCAAGGGGTTCTAAGGAAGGGAGCTAGATAAGATTAACTCTCTTCTCAGTATTGGATTGTTTTTCAAAGTATAGTTCATAAGCTTCCATGAAAATTCCTCCAGAGGTTCCTAAATCTAATGCTGGCTAAGCGCTATTACTATCCTCAGTAATCTGGCTGTTGTTTGTATCAAGAAGCTTTTTCATTATCAAAGATAGAAGATCTTGGAAGAGGAAAATTGTTTTCCCACAACCTATAAATTCTCAGTTAAAGTGTATCATACCCATCAGTCCATAAGTAAACAGAGTTACATTATATCCAAGATATAAGAATCTTTGTACATTATCTTCAGCAAACTTTAACAGACGATCTTAATTCAATTCTTGCCTTCAAGGATAATTTAATTTCTTATCTATGAAATTACCTCTGTTTCAGTTTGTTGACTTGGTGGTATTGATTTTCAGAGTCTCTGATAACTTCAAACACATTGATCTTTTCAAGTCTTGTCTTAATGCCACCACCTATTTTAGTTAGATATGAATGATTATACCAAGCTCTTCAAGTTCTTTGCACAGAGTGAGTATCTCTTAAGCATCTTTGGCTCTTTCATTACTCTTCTCTTACGATCTTACTTAGAGCTTTTCTATAATTAAAAAATGAAAAAGATTAAATAAAAAACTTACTGCTGTGTTATTGCTTTGCTTAAATTTAACTGGAGCGTAAAGTATTAGGATTGCTTTACTCTCTTTAGGACTACTTTTCCAAATCCTGATTAAAATTGTGACTCTATCTGTCAGTTTGAGGATCATGTTAAAACTTGAGAGTCTTATTTTTCCTTCCCTTAGATTTTAATCTACTGTTCTGCATACCTTTTTTTTAAAAAAAATTTTTTAAAAATTTTTTTTAGGGGTTTTAAAATTTTTCAAAAAAAAATTCATAGATTGATTCTCTCAAAAGCTTATTTATCAATCTCAACTCAGTGTCACCTTTCCCAAATATGCTAATCAACTCATCATAGAGGTTATTCATCATGTCAGCTATTTACTCGAAGGATCGTTTATCTTAATTCGCTTTCGACACTTCATCACTTACCTAATTCACTAAAGTTTCAATCCTTAAAAGAAAACTCATAGGTTAATGAAAGAAGAAAGTATATAAAACATCAAAGGAAATTAACTCAATCAATAGTAATAGGATAATCAGTCTTTCAGATATTTCTGCTGGCTGCTTCTAAGTTGATTGAAATGTAAGGGCACTTCTCCAAAGTGTAAAGCAGTTCTATCACTCCCAAGTGATCTATCTTGATGTTAGCACTACCTGGATGTTTCAAAACGGTAAAGAGCTTGTTGAGTATATCCTTCTTAAGAACTATCTTATACTTCTCCTTCAGATTGGTGACATCCTCTATTTGCGCATTTATGCTTCTGCTAATCTGAGTGTTTATCTTTTATGAGCTGAGCTTAAGCCAGTACCCCTTAGCCTCGTTTATCTCTTGAGAACTGAGCTGCTCTGCGTTTCTGTTCAGAGGTGACTCTACCAGACCATTGGAGAAGAGATCTACATTAGGTGCAGTTGCCTTGAAAGTTATCTTCGCCTGATCGTCCGACACTATATTCACTCTCTTATAGAACTTCTCCAAGATAGAGCCACAGAAGTGAGTGTCAAGCTAGAATTCTACTTCTTTCTTAGATGGAGGGTCAGGATACAAGTTCAAGTCAAAGAAGCAATTGATTTCGATAAAAGAGCGGATGCAGTCCTTGGTTGTAGGAATGGTGCCTAGGATATCGATGTATTTCTTAAGCTCTCCATTAGTAGTAGTTTGAGTCAGCTTGAATTAACCTTCATATCCCAATTCGAAAAGCACTTTCAGATTCTCAAGGAAGATTGGCATACTCAGTGGAGAGATAAGGATCGCATTCTTGTCCTTCTAAGATTTTATGTTGTAGTTGGTGAAGAATTCTATTTTCTATAAAGATGATGAACACGAAAATCTTGATTACATCTCCTGTGGCTGATGCTTGGAATTAGTTCTGCACATAAATGCGGGCATGCACTTTATCAAAGCCTCCTCTGCTTCCAGGGTATACTATCATAAGCTCTTAGTCAAAGTAGAAGTAGATCTTTTCGCCATTATCCCAGATTTAGTTCACAAGCTACAAGACCTCTAAGAATAGACAATTAACATAGGAAAAAAGAAGAAATATTTTAAAGATGTTGGACTTACTGTAAAGGTGCTCAATTTGTGCGCGCTTTAGTTCAAATTTAAGTTTCATGATTAGTTTATTGATTATTAAAGATTATAGAAAATTAAGAAATTAAGTAAATATTCATAGTCATAAGGTTCAGACAAGAGAAATATATCCTCAAACTCATTTGAATATTCAGCTCAGGCTTCGATTAAATCAATCATTCTCTTTTCTTAAGCGATGGTATTTTAGAAACGAACATGCTTTTTGCAACCTACTAAGTTTCACTATCTAAAGTCCTATCATTTCTTGAATTTACCGGAAGAGGACTCATCATTTAGGTTCTCTTGCCTGAAGCATTAACTCTTTCACTTCCCTCTGTAAACAATCCAGCATTAGTTCTTTTAGGCTTTGGGGATTACCTCCCCTAAAAATTTTATTTATGAGATGCCTGCGTGTTCAAAGTACTCGTTGATGCGGTATTTGAACTGACCATCCTTTCAATATTTTTCAACTGGCTCTCAATTTAATTGGTGGTTGCATTTACCTTAGCTCCTTTCTTGGGTTTAGAGCCACTCTTCCCCTCCTCATAAGTCTATATCTGGAAGACATTTTTCTTCATAACTCTTCTCACATCAACTATTCCAACCACAGTGTTTTTTCCATCATCCTCTAAAAATGCAGAAATTAATTTAACTCTAAAACTTACTTCTCTCTTCATGGTCACTGCCGAAGCTTTTATCCCTCTTTGCTGATTTCTACCTTTTCTTCTTCTCACTGTCTTCCTTCAACTTTTGCTTAATCTCATCGATATCAACTGCAGTTGCACCTGTAACTTTGCTCCTTCTATTAGTGTTCAAAGCTGAGTGCCTTCCATTGTTGTTATCATCCTCATCTGTCAAGAAACCGTCCTTCAGCAAGCCTCCTCCTATATCTAATCCTTCATTTATGTCATACTCTCCTTCTGTCACTAATTTCCCCATTTCCTTGTTAAATAATAAGTATTAATGAGCATCATATCCTCTTTTTGAATCTTCTGAAGCTCTTATTAGCCATAGTACATCATGAACTCTTCGATTCCCATATATCCTCCTCCTACTCTGATCACAAGCTTCCCATTTATAATCTTCGCAAATATCTTCTTAGTACCAAAGGTGTATTAATTGTTCCCCAGCCTCTTAATTGGAACAGGACAACCTAGCTTGTTTATATAGTCAGCCAAAAGCTCATCAACCATATCTCCCTTTACAGCTTTATAAAGTTTTCTAGGTCCCTGCTTTTCAAGTCTGGTTCTGATCTGAAAAAAATATAATCACTATAAACTTAACTAAAGATATTAAATCTCATGGTATTTTGCCTTATTTTCCCGCATTCTCTTTGAAACTTCTTTTAGCTGTTTAATAAGCTCTATGATTTTCTTTTTCATTAAGCCATTTGCTCTTAGTAGCTGAAAGACATCTTCGATATTGCTAACATTCCCATTCTTCAATAAGTTCAAATAACTTTGAGAGCTTAGAACTACAAAACGAAGAAATAACCTTAAACAAATCTTAGAATCTCCTCTTGGAATTCTTGCTAAGTCAATTCTCTTTTCTATCTGATGTCGTCATTCTTCTCTGACAGTCGAGAAACGCTGCCCAGAATTTTCCTAAGATCATTTCCTACTTGTATAAAATAATAGTAGAAGCTCCTCAAGTAAATTGACTGGGTTGCCCTTTTCGTCTACTAAGAGATCTTGGAGTGGAGTTGAAATCTTAGACTTCTGATCTATCTTTTCAATATCACTTATCAGATGTTCCTGCATATCTTTTTAAATAGTTATATGCAATTCAATAAATCATTATATCTTGAAGCTTCTCCGCAAAATCTTCTCCGATGTTAAGGAGTTCATTCAGTTCTAGTTGTCTCTTCTCCAGCTTTTTCTTAACATTCATTGAATAGAAATGATCCTCAAGTTTATCAACTAGCCGCTCCAAGAAGGAGACAGATTTTTCATTCAATTACAAATTGTCCTCCACCCTAAACATAGAAATCATATGACAATAAGTTGCTTCTTACTGATTTATTGATTCCATAATTTGTTGCTGCTAGAATTCTGACTGCTCTGATTATAAAATACACATTCTTAGAATATCATCAAACTATTTTTACTTATAGCATTTTAAACTTAATTCTGCAAAATTGCATGTAATTTAGCATATGCATTTATTATCCTTATTCTATGAATCTTTAATTAATTTATTTTAGCTGCAGCATTCTTAATCTGCTAGATTTAAGTATTGATATAGTCACAATTATCCATAGAGCTGACTTGCTTATTCATCATTTCAGGGAGTTCATTCAGGAGTGTCTCCTACAAAAGTATTAGGAATGTTTCTAAACTTACAATAAAAGTTGCTTCCTCTGAATTAGAAGTGTAGCCATCACAATCAGAGGCTCCCTTTCCTATTTCTTCAAGTCTACTTCTAATCCTTTCTAGCCTCTCTCTCTGATCATTTTCTTTATCTTTGAGATCAGTTAGTCTCTTTGCAATATCCATGCCTCCAATCTTCCTCTTCAGTTTATTCTAAACAGTTAGATAATGCTCGAGTTCTGTAAAGATCTTAGCAATTTGTTTAAAAAAAGACTTATAGTTATCCAAGCTTTCTAGATTTTTAGATGGCATCTGCAAGTGTGTTTAGGTCTTCTAATTTCTTTGGCATCGCTAAATACTGAGCAAGTTCATTTCTCAACACCCCCATGATTTATACCTTCTCATTTATTGTAAAATAAGTAAATTTATTGACACTTTAAATTTTTGATGAGTTCAACTTTTTCTATTAGCTCTGCTAATTCAGCACTAACTTAAGTCCCTTCCTAGCTTTTTTCGAAAGGGTTCTTTCTTTGGCTGGAGCCTCCTCTGGAGTTATTACTTCTGCTGGAACTCTTCCCTCTTCTTACTGTCAACTCATCTTCGCCAAGTTGGAATTATATATCTGTGACTTCATTCTCCAGTCTCTTGATTTTCTAGTTCAGATCTGTCAACTCTGACTCTCTCTGCTATATCAGTTCTGGCACATCTGCGGTTCCCACTTCCTTCCTTATTTTAGCCAGAGACCTCTGGCAACTACTCAACAGTTGCTTAAACAAGAGAAGTTAAATTTATATATTGCTCTTACGACTCTAGCTTATCAAAGATATCTTGGCTCTATTCCAGGAATGTTTACAACTGGTCTGTGTCTAAGTTTGAGGGTGCCTCTCTATTTTATGAAGACTACTGATCTTCCAAGTATCTTAACTTTTGCTAATTCAGCTGTTGAAGACTTTGCTCAATTGCTTATTTCTACTCTTCAGCCAAAAAGATTATAGAATGGGGATAACTAAATTATGATGGTGTCCTCAATTTCTGCTAAGTCCTCTTGCTTTTAGACAATAAAACTTTCCTTCATCTTATAATCTCCCATTTCTATTCCTAGCTCCATCTCAGAGAGAACCCTCTTGAGGCTTTCAAGCATTTTTGCAACTTAAATTTGCTTTTCAGCCTAGGAGGAAAGTTTCTCATCTATCTATTCAATAGCAGTATCTAAATCCTGCAACAGAGTTCTAAACATGGTGTGAGATTGCAGTAAAGCATCTAAATCTATTAGTCTCTTATCCATTTCAGAATTCTTTTTATCCAAGTTGGCTAATAGGTCGTCTTAATTTTCCCCATTCCTAAATAGTTGTAAATAGAAGGAGCTTATCTTACTCTTTTATTTAAGAAAGCAGATTTTAGAGATCTTAAATTTAGCTTGGAGACTTATTCTTCTTCAAATTTAAGAACTGCTCTCTGAGAACCTTATCTTGGTCTTGAAGAGTATCACGCAGTTCAATTAGCTCTTTAAGTTCACTTGAAAAGAATCCTGACTCAATGCCTAATTTTTTCTATAAAACAATTATGCTTAAGAAAAGGAGATTGAAAGTGTAATTTTAAGATTCTAAGATGAATCTTACCAGGGCATCGTATAGATCGTTTTATTGCTAGTCTTTTGCAACCTGTAGTCCTTCATTTAGACTACCATCATAAAAAAAGTATTTAAAAGACTTGAAATGATAAAGATTGAGCTTGGATTGAATTTCTTGTATTCTATCATTGATCTAATTCAACTTATTTTTGTTAAAAGCCAGGGCCTTATCAACTTAGTTAGTTCCTTGCTATTGATTTACATTTATAAGCTTCTAGGTTGTCTGCTAAAAAGGATTTAAGCTATGCATCTAATATTAAACAAAAATCTCATATTTATCATTCAAAGATAGAGACTCTAAAATTTAGTTGAGATCAGCTTCAAGCTTCTTTAACTCAATCAAATTAAAAATCTTCTTATTCAAAGTATTTAAATAAATTTTAATTGTATTTACTCATCTGAGATATTTGCTAGTACATGGTATGGTACCTTTTAATCTCCTATGAGAGCAAGATCTTTGCTAAGTTCATAAATTCTGGATTTAATTATGCTAAGCTCTAACTTTTCTCATCTGCATACTAGTGTTAGGCCTTGTTAAGTCTAACTTGCTAAAAAGTATCTAATTAATTCAAATTATTTATATGCTCTTGATATATAAGAATGAACTAAGCATCTTCAGCAGGAGGATTATAAATATAATCTCTAAATTAATTCACATGACTCAGCTCCTCAGAGTTAATTTTAAGAGCCAGCTTTAGTTCCTCAACTTTGGTTTATAGCTTGCTTATGAAATCTTCTCTATCTTTCTTAGCTACTATACATTCTCTATACTTTCTATCCTTCTTAGTGAAGTCATTCTCCATACTTAGCTCTAACTTATCGAGTTTCTAAATATCTATCCTGATGTCTTGGCATGCCTCTAAGTCTGAGTTGAGTAGGCAATTCTAGCTATGTATGTGATTGAGTTGCTCTTTCAAATGCTCGAGAATTGGATCTGTATTGGAACCATGATCATGCTATGCTAATTTAAGCAGATTGTAACTAGAACTACTCTTCAAATGAGTGTCTTTGATTTGGTGAAGAATATTCTCCTAGGATTATTGGAGCTGCTTTATAGATGTCTGCAACTCTTTAATTTGCTCAAAGACTTTCTTATCGAATTCTAATGTTCTTTCTTGATCTCCATAATTGAAATTGGTCAAGTAGTGGCAAGCTCTTCTTTCGATTTTATCCAGCTCTGCTTCAGACCAAAGAATCTTCTTGTTCACATCATCCAGAATAATTTATTGGTCAAGCTAAGCTTGTTAGAGTTGATCCTTTAGTTTCTTCCTCTACTAATTCAATTCTTACTTTATCCTTTTCTACAGATCAAACATTTCTTTTTCGATAACTGGAAGCTTAGAGTCTTTTAAACTTTATAGCTGCTATTCTATTTTTTCCAATACTGAATTATCCTAATCTCCTCCCTCTTTACCCTCTTCATATTTCTTTAAGTCATAACCAAGTTTATCTTTCAAATTTCTACAGTCATCTAGTTTTTTCATAAGAGAATCTTTTTATCTCATTAGGTCTTTTATCAATTATTTGTCCTGCTCATTTAAATTGCCATCTTGTAGCTTTTCAAGTTCTTTATCAATATCTTATATGCCTTGATCTAGTCCCGATATTTAATCTGCAACTTCTTAGAGAAGATGATTTAGCTTCTCTAAATTTTGGTTTCTCAATCGATCTGAGTTACCACTCTGAGCCGCTTTAAAGCTGTCATTTAATTCAGATATTCTAATAAGATCCTGATTTATTTGGCTGCAGTTCTCTTTTTGAATCTGCTAGAGAGCAGCATATTACTCCTTCAAGTCCTCATGAATTTATTAAATTTGAGCTATATCTTGATCTTTTGAGAATAATTTAGACCTATTAGCAGATTTCTCCAACTAATTTTTGTGGGCGTTCAAAAGCTTGGACATATTTTAAAGTTTGGATTCTGATTTAACTGTCTCTTTTATTATTTTCTCAAGTAAGGCAAATTATGATTCATCAATATCACTCGCGCTGAAAGCTTTTTGTTTATAATTAGACAATTTAGAGAGATCATCTTGTCGAAATAACTCCAGCTCATCGATTAGTTCATCATTTTCCTAAATTAAGGATTGATTTTTCTAGCATATGTCATTTTTCAATTTATTTAAGCACCAAATTGCTTTTCTTAGAAGATCCTCGCTTTGAAGGAAATTCTTTTCAGTATTTTATTCTTTGAACACACTCACCTGACTTTTCAAAGTTTTCAGTTTTACTAAATGAGCCTCTAGAGATTCTTTTCGGATCTAATTGCTATTCGCTTTCCCAAACCTTGTTATAATACTTTCTAATTCCTCTTTCATTTCTTCGACTCTGTGGTTATCTAGCTTTAGATTTGTGAGCAAAGAA
The DNA here is from genome assembly GCA_027382625.1 of Tetmemena sp. SeJ-2015. Classification (NCBI taxonomy): domain Eukaryota; phylum Ciliophora; class Spirotrichea; order Sporadotrichida; family Oxytrichidae; genus Tetmemena; species Tetmemena sp. SeJ-2015. Next base: position 114,374 of record JAJKFJ010020725.1, read on the forward strand.
CTGCAATCGTCTTAAATTTCAGACATCTTCTAATCAAAATTATCTTCCTTCACTTCTTTGAGTTTTTACAATGAAGAGTTAATATTTTATTCTGACTTCTTCTATTATAACTCTATCTATGATAATGAAAGCTAATTGTCTCTAATCAATCTTTCCATTAACACCAATTTGTAAGCCCCATCAACTAATTCTTCCTTTGCTTCTAATTCAATCTACTATTCTTGATGCTCTTATTAAAGTTGCAGAGATCTACTTTTGAGTTGCCTCCCTTTTTCTTCAAATTTTCTCTACTCTGTAACAATTTCATCCAAGTTATTTTCAAGTTGATCTCTAGCCAAATCAGGCTAATTTTATCTTGCCTCCTTTTTAAGCATCATATTTTTCCTTTTTAACTCTGCACACTCCTACTCCTTCGCTTCTATTTGCTCCTCTTCTTATTGTAATTGGTCTTATATGGAATTGAGCATCTATTTCAAGACAGCAGTGTTCTAATTTTTGACAAGATTTTCTTGCTTTTGACTCTGGAGTGCCTTATTCTTTTCAATCATTCGATTATTGAGTGTGTTTAGCTATATCTATCCATTCAAAATATGATCTTCATTGTCCTCTTCTTTGCCTTCAGCTTTCTTGATTTCACCCCTTACTTGCTTTATTAAGTCTTTCTTTGAGTTTATTTCACTGTTCAGGTCTTTCAAGATTTAATCTTAAGACTTGAGAATACTGTCACTGTCATTCTGCAACTTCTTAATGAGTGAAGATAAATAGAGATTTTTGGAGTTGAGTCTAAAAGACGCTCTATTTAGCGAGTTCTGCATCCTACGCAACCTGGTTGAGCTGAGATGCTTTCTTATCTATTCTACACTAGTTAAGTAAGAAACTGTTTACTCTATCAAGGAGAATGGCCTTTTGTACTTAGTTTTCCTCAATCTTAGAAGTAAGGGCATTCTCTATTTAAGCCTATCGCTACTTAATTTACTCCTGCCTTTAAGTTAGCTCTTTCGCTTCTTTGTCCATCCTTGTTGTAAGATTTTGACTTATAGCATCTAGGATATTTAGGTTCTTCATCAACCGCCCAACCTGCTTCTCATTTTATCTATAGGTTGATGTTTAATCGATTCAGTTTTAAGCTTACTGAAATATGGAAATGCTATTTGGAGTAATCTTGTCAAGACTATTTGTTGAACTGCCACTACTCTTCACTTAATGTGCAGGAGTCTTATTATAATCAGAGTTTTCATTTTACTATCTCCCACTGTTCTATTATCTCTATTAGATAGCAATGAGACTTACATTATTTGCTACTCTTTGCAAATCCGATGTGGCCCTATCTTCATTAAAAAAATTAGCTGAGTTGGTCTCAGATGAATTCGCAGTTTGGTTTTGAGAAAGTAGACTTGGCCATGATTTTATTTAATCCATATCTTTTAATTTAAATTTAAAAATAATTAATAGTCAAGAGGAGGCAAATAACATCTTATACACAGAAATTACTAACTATAAAAGAAAAAGCTTAAAAATCTTAACAAAAATAGTCATAAATGATTCAATAAAAAATAACTTATTCGATAAGTATAAAAAATTAAATTAAATGATTAGTAGGAAGATATACAAGGTACTGATAGATAAATGCTTAAAAAGTACATAGGTGATGATGGTCAGACCAGTCTTTGCTTTTTAAAAGGCTAATTCTTCTAATTTTAATCAGGTAGAGACTCATTTTATCTTTGTCTGTGGTCTATTGAAGCTGCAGAAGTATAGTTAAGCTGGCTTATTTGATTCTGCTGCCTGAACTCTCTATCACTTTAATAGAACTTAACTAATTAAAGAGTTAAATTTAATAAAAGTCAGTTGGAATCAGCCTCTTTTAGAGAAGTTAATTTCTGTTGCTGAAATTCCCCCCATATTAGAGCCTCTACTACTAATCTATAATTGGTCTATGTTGAGAAGTTTCCTGATAAGAGAGTCCTCTTTAATGGTTATTATTGTTTGACTAATAGCTCAAAGTATTTGCACTCTGATGATGATGATGGGTTTATTGTCTTTAGAGAATAGTTTGATTTCTGGGGAAGTAGTCTAAGTTTTACTTTGCACTTTACTCTTGGACATTTTGAAATTGTGAAGCAGGTTACCTCGTTGCAAGCTATATTTTAAACATATGTACGTAATGATATAGCTATACATAATAAGATTATCAAGCTGTTGTATTTGAGGAGCTTTGAGTGGAGGAGCATATGATGGTTTATTTTATGGCTCAATTAAGTTTGCTGAAGGCTTGGTACTAATGAACTCACTTTGATCAATCTCCTCTATATCACTATCATCATTAACTGTCCTCAGTTATTCTATTCTCTTAGGTGTCTGACTATCTCTCTGTAAGCTCAAACCTTGGGAAATGAAATTTTGTTTCTACCCATATTTAATCTTATAATAAATTAATATTCTACAATGAATTTAAACTGAAATTAAAAGAAATAAGTTAACTCAATTTGAATGCAATTTATATTGAAGTTGTCTATTAATTTGATCCCCAACTTAGCTAATTTATTGATTTTGAAAAGGAAAACTATTTCCTAGGTTGTTTTGCTTCTGCAGATTTATCTATTAAATCTAGTTTCTGATTTGGGTCTGTCGCTGCTGAGTGGCACTGAAAGAGTTTAGAGAAAAACCTGATTGCGATCCAATTTAAGAACTCATCTAGTAGTTTGTGGCATAATTTAAGGCTTTGTTTTAGTTTTATTTAGCTATCTGTATTATAGAGCTTTATGAGTTTAGTAGCCCTCGAGTACTCCCATTCAAGATCATCCTAGATGGTTGATTGTAGCTTAATTAGCTGCCTTTTTAAATCTACAGTAACAATTTTAAAATGTAGAAATATATTTAGCCTTAACTCTTTCTTAGTGCAATCTGAAATCTAAGATGGTTTTGCCTGGATGAATCTCTTTTGACTTCTGTGACCTCCTCATCTGATTCACTAGAATCCTCTTCGTCACTTATCTCATCCGAGTCAGAGATAATTTTGGAAGAATTTTCAGTAGATTTGCGCTGCAATGACACCTTTCCTTTCTCCTTCTTTTTACTCTTATCATCTCTCTGAGCCGATTTTATACTAAAGCAAAGCTATAAAAATTCTGATTTGTTTTTCTTCTCTTATTTATCTGCAACTGGTTTTACTTTTCTTGTTTCCTTTTTCTCCTCCTCTTCAACTCCCTTGCTTTTACTTTCTTCCTCTTAGAGAATGGAAACCTTAGATATCTAATTTTGTGCTTTGAGTTGCTTATTCTTTTGTTTCTTGCTGCTAGTTATTTTCAAAGATTTTGAGTAGAGATTCTTAAAATACTTATTAAATAATAATCAACAATATTAAAATAATCATAGTTGTCGTCTAGCTTTTGATCTTCGTATAAATCCTGAGTGAAGCCCTCAAAAAATAAATTGTTCACACACTAACTGCTTGAAGTTGTCTTCACTAATAGAATTACTCATATTAATTTCGCTGATAGACCTTGAGCTTTAATCAAGTAGGATTTGATGTCTATCGATAATCAAATCCTTAGGTTTTAGTTCATAAGCAGATGAGAAATCGATGCAAATAGGCTTTACTTCTAAGCTAGCCAGTGACTTGAAACCAGCTTTGTACAGTTTTTACACATATGATCAAATTATACTACACAAATATTTGAAAATGAGTCTTGAGTTTTAACTCTGCTAGTTTGGAGTAAGAATGACTTATCGAATTCTACTAAGTCCTTGAATTCACTTTCACCAATTTTCGCAAAAAGATGCTTCGTTTAAAGAGGAGTGTTTTAATTTTTAGGCTGCTTGTTTTTCTAAGAAGTCTTAGTCTAGGCAGACTCGTTGACTTGCTAATTTTGTCCTTTTTTGTTTAATTTTTTAGCAGATGGACGAGTTGCGGATTAGCTTTCGTTCATAAATTAACTTAAAAGATTATATTTTATCTATTTTCTAATTTGATTCAAACTTAATTCATTATCATCCAATATATTATGTCAATCGACTATTGTTGATCATAATTTAGATTCAAGACAGGCGGATAGAAACAGCAACAACGGGAGCGGCAGTAATAGTAATAAGGGAATGTTTCAAATAAGCAACACAGAGGACTATGAATATGCAATCAAAGCAATTTAAACTAACTCTAGGAATTTTTAGACCGAAGAATTTTATAATTGCTTGATTTAATTACTTATATTTACAAGAAGAGGAAGTTTCAATTAAATCAAATGAAGCGCACCTAATCATAAAATTTCACATAAATAATGAGAAAGTTATTAAAACTCTTACTGTTGTGGACTTAGCTGGAGTTTAGCCAATAGAGCATCAAGTGTATCTGGACAAAAAGGAAATTATTCCTAATTCAATTTGATAATTAAAATCTGAAGTAGATTTATTAAGTCTTTTTGACGTTTTAAAGATATAAATATATCAAGATAGATAATGAAACTCTTAGTTATTCAAGAAGAAATCTGTTTTATGCTAATAATTTAAATTAACCCTTATTTTGAGCTATTTTAGTATTTTATAATAACAGCTCAAACAATTATGTTCACTATCTGCTGAAGACTATGACTAGCGCATATAATTTTGGCTAACTAGTAGATAATTAGCAAACAGGAAATTAGAATAATCCAAACTAAAAAACACCCAAACTTAATAAAAACTCAAAGATATGCTAATTTTTGTTTCTCAAATTATATTTAAGGAGATGGACTCCCTCATCAATTCTAACTCCAAGCTGAATTTCATATATCTCAAATAAGAAGAAATAACTTAGATAAATTAAAGTAGAAAAATGCGATACAACTCATGCAGCTGCACCAAATAGGCTCTCAGTATGTGGTAGACGAGCATGTTCATACTACTTCAATATCAAGGAATGCTATTCAAATTAGCGAAATGAAGGCTGCTCAAATATAGATATAACGTTTATTTTTATTGCTCAAGAAGCCATAACTACATAAAAGCTTGAGAAATAGTAACAAGTGACCAAGGCAACTTAAAATACTAGAAAGAAGTGGATTCAAAGCAAAAGAGACCAGCTCAAGAACACAATTTAGAAGTATGAGCAAGACAATTCACTCACTAGACAGGTGGTTTAAGAGACATTCCAAGGAGAGGCGGATTAACCTGATGCTCCTGAAGTATTGGAAACTTAGCCCGCCAAAAAGTCAATAGATCTATCTGAAGTTATTAAATAGCACGAAGAATCCAAGGGATAAACTTTTGATGCAGAGGATGGAAGAAACTTAAATGTGTTTAAGATTAATGAGCATTCATTTGCACGAGGCATCGCAGACTAGTAAAATCATTTCAATAAGTTCGACTAGCCAACAATACTCATCACTTAAAATACGCAAGACAACATTATTATGCAAGATGAAGCATAGATAAAGAAGTCTTTGTTGAAAAGTGAGATTTCTGAGATCATGAAACTGATAGATGGGAACAACTAGCCTGCAAGAAATCAAAACAGTTCACATCTTAAGATACAGGAGAACAATTCATTCCTATTATTTTCCACTATCAGAGCCCACATGAAAGAGAGATGATGGCTTTGCATTCCAAAGTAAATGCTCTTGATGAATAGATTCATTTGATCATGATAAAGACTGACTAAATATTGGAGAGCTTCAATGAGACTTAAAACCTCAAGGATATCAATTCCTAGGAACTGAGAATCGTTATTCAAAATATCGATTTGACTTAACAAGATCTTCAATAACTCATAGAGTAGAGTTTGCAATTAGATCTCTTTTAGACATTTAAGGAGTAGTTCAGAGAATTTGATCAAATACTTGCTTAAATTAAGGATCAGCTAGTTAAGATACAAAGCGATATTATAATCTCTGGAACTTCCAACTATATATATTTATTAAAAAATATTATAGCATGAGACAGTCTAATAACATAAACCCATTAGTTTCACCTCTCAATACCAGTTAAGAACAAAGAAAGCCGCATCAATTTTTTTAATAAATTAGGATCCACAAACCCCTTTAGATAAACCTTTTCTCCTGATGAGTTCAAAAGACAAACTCATGACTAATCTCTTAATTAAAAATTGCATTAAGATTATGGAGGAGGCTTGAACAAGGCATTTGATTGGGAATTTATTTTTTAGAAAGCGTATAGATGAAGTTAGCAAACATTTACGAGAAGTTTTTCATAAATTGTGATTTAAATTTGGATAGCTTTATTTTCATGAAACTGTAATCTTTGATAGTGACTGAGGAAGGGAGATACCTCGCAGCCACAAAGTCGAATTCCAAACAGCTTCAAAGGATTGAATAATTTATATTTCTTTCGATATCAAAAAACGAGTATTTTTGAGAATGATGATTAATTAAATATTTTGAAAATTTGATATGTAAGCTTTCATAAATACTTTTCAACTACTTATTTAAGAATTTTTTAGTCCACAGGTTTATTCAAAACGTCTGACATTCAATTAAAGCTTATTTAATTTTGTATTACTAACTCTAGTTAAAATTTATAGGATTAATTAGGTTTAAATGAATTTGGGTTTGATTCCAACTTAAAAATAAAGTATAAATAAGCATTTTAATCTTTATAGCAGTAGTTTATATTTTCCTCATTTACAAAAGCAGTAAGAGCTACTATCTTAACAACTGGAGTTTTAAGTGCCTATAAATCCAGTTGTTCATTGTGAATTATCTCATCTAATATTCGATTTTTAAAATGAGTGCCAGAGCTATCATGTCGCTTCCCTCCAAACCTCTGAAGACTATTTATTCTTAGAATGTTTTGAGTGGCCTCATATCCATCCATTATTGGCATGTTTAGATCCATAAACACAAGTCATTTACAAATTACAAATATAAATAAATTAAACTATTTTTAAAAATGATTCCAACCATAATATAAAATCTAAAGTTATTTGTTCTTAACTAATTAAAGCACAAAAATTAATCAGTTTCCAATTATCTAGGCTAAGAAAAAAACTTAGATAATTTCTAACTTAATTAAAGTCTTATTTTGTTATTGCAGCATTTCTTTTAAATATTTTCACTGTAAATGTCAACAGCTTGCTTGCCATTAAAAATAATTGAAGGCTTTTATAACTCGAAAACCGAACACATTTGTCAGAATCAGTTCAAGAGGGATCAAATTAAAAGCAGAATCGTCCACTATCATTATCTGTGGAGCTGAGTCCCTACAAGCACAGAAACTGTAATCTTCTTCCACCTAAGGCTTTACTTAAATGCGCAATAATTAATTTAGGCATAAGATAAATTTAAAGTAAGCGAAACAATAATCTAAACTATGCGACATAGTATAAAAATATAACTTATCCTCATTAATTATGAGTTGGGGATTTTATTTTACCACCTTTATTGAAACACTCGCATTATATCATACACTCTGCTTATGAAGAGAGAAAGCTTTTAAATTTGATTTGAAATATTGAGCTCAATATATTTATTTTTTACTTTTAGTTTATAATAATTAATAGAAAATTTACTTTGGTTCGTTGATCTTCCTATTCCCTATAAATGGGTGACTCTTAGATTGCTGGTTGCTCTTTTTACATTTCATTAAACCCTAGTCCAATTAGATTATGATCTAAGATTATATTCTCATTTTTCAACTCTTTTAATTAAAGATAATAAATCTTCACTTAGTTTGAAACATTCTGAGGAGTTTCTAGAATCGATAAGCTTGTCTATATTAAACTTAGCTGTACTCTTTGGCAGAGTGTGCTCCACATATTAGAATCACTTAATTTAAATCTGCATACTTTTTTACTATTTAATATCAAAATATATTATAACTATTTTAAATTTGTTGAATAAAAGAGGTTTTCTCTTCATAAAGTTTAAATGTCTAATTTGAGATATACTAAAATTAAAATCTTTTTAATGATAGAATGAAGAGCCATTGAAGATCTCATTTTAGTTTCCTTATTCAGACCCATCTAATCTTCCTACTTTGATTGGCACCAGGTGAGCCCATTCCCTTTTAAAATAATTTCTAAGACTGCTTCTCATTTGCATTTTCAATTAAATAGTTTAATTATTGCATCATTCACTGTCTGTATTTTTCCAAAACCATTCGAAATATCAGACTTCTTCTTCTTTGAACCTTTATTCTTATCTTTATAATAAAATAAACCATTTTAAAAAATTTAAATTTTAAACTTGGTGTCTTGTATTAAACTTTGAGTGAGAAAACTGGTTGTGTCTTTTATTTTGCTATTGATTATCTAAGTAGATAGATTCCTAGGAGTTGAGTTGATTGAACTCGGGCATTTAAATGCCTTAGGACCCATACCTCTATCTATAGTAGCATAGCTGGACTTAGTTGTCACATTACTCAATTTAAGACTCACAAGCAGCAAATCTTTCCAGCTGCATAATTTTACCCTCATCAATAATATTAATTATTGTAGATATCTTCTTTGTTTTTAAGTATTTATCGATTTGACTCAAAAAGATTTATCAAAGAAATACAAAAAAAGGACAAATTTAAAAATATTTTAAGTAAGATAGCTATAAATAAAACTTTTAAAAACATAATTACCCTTATAGAAAAATAATAAGGGAAAATTTTGGTTTTTCAACCCAAATTTTGAAAAAAATTTTAAATAAATTTAAGGTTTTCCCGAAAATTTAAAAAAGTTAAAACACCAAAATTTCATTTAAAAAAGAATTAAAAAGGTAAATTAAAAATTCAAAACCTAAAAATAATTTATAAATGAATAATTTCTCAAATTACGCCTGGGTAAACTAAAGAAGTCGAAAAGTATTTGTGAATATTAATTTTTTATATCTTCATTTTCAAAATTGCAAAATTTGAAAATTTATCTCAGAACTATTGAGATCTTGGTCTTTCAAGAATATTCTCCTCTGTTTCTTTAATTTTTGCTGATTAATATTTGACATTTAATTCTTAGTTGGGACTCTAAATAGGTAACATTGAAACTATTTAAAATGAAAAAATTCTAAGGTACCGACTAGGAGCTTAAGATATCTTCTCTCTATAAATAAATTTAAACTCTAGTCTACCCTTGAAGGAAGGAAACACTCTTTTGTAGGCCTCTACTTGTATTATCGTTTGAAGAGTTCTCAGAGCAATTTTCACTCATTGAATTCTCCTCAGAGACTATTCCCCTCCCTTGCTCAATATTAATATAACATTAAACTTGATCAAGGTCATCTTCCTCTTAGGCTTCACTGCTGGAGCTGTATTTTCGCTCTTTTCTTAAAATTTAACTTGAGATTGTTTTGAGTTTTCTAGTACATTTATTTGCTGATTTAGGTTTGAAAATGAAAATCTTGAACCAGGGAGTAACTTATGTAGCTGCTTTTACCCAGCTGAAGCTCTCGCCTTTGCCACCTTCCGGTTCTTCTTATTTTAAGACAATTCATCCTTAGTCAAGCTTTAGAAGAAAATAAAGTTTAATTCATTAATTAAGCTATGTTTAATTCTTGGCAGAATCTACTAGTTCATTGCTTAATTTTAGTTCTAAGTCTTAAGATCTATGTTCTCCAGGGAATTGGAAAATTCTGCTTAACTCATTTGTGTCTACAAAATGTGTTTTGGCTTTGGCAAGAATAGTCAATTAAAAAAATAAGGGTCCAAGACTGGAAGATTACATAGCTTGATAGGCTGCGTTCTACTTTTTCACCTTTTCATTTTGCAAGGCTAATTAAATATAATCAAGGACAAAATAATGATAAAACTAATTGGTTAATCTGCTTGATATCTATGTGGTCCTCGAAAACTCTTCTCTAATTTTTGTCACCAAACTCATCGAAGTTGTTTTCTAAAAATTTATTATGAAGATTGTTTGCGATTGAAAGATTCATTGAATTCTATTATGAGAGTTGAGCATAGTTCTAGCTACCAGTTAATTACATAAATAATAGCAAAGTTTCTTTAACTTCTCTTGGAGAATCTTTGGGTATTTCAATCTTCAGATAGTTAGCCATATTAGATCTATCTATTCTAAAGAAACTGCTGCCTTATTTTTCAGCTTAAAGCCTTGTGAGAGAGAAAAAATATGTGAGTATTTTAGGGAATCAATTCCCTCGTATCTATTAATTTTGAGACTTGAGGGTATGCTTGAAATGAGAAGGCATTTTAAAATCCGAACTTAAAATGTGTATATCACCACAATTTTATAGTAGCAAACTTTCTTGATTTTTAGTTCATGCTTTCTACGTTTATATTACTGTTAAGACTTAATGGCTCTTGTCCTCCTTAATTCATGGCAGGTTTATTTGGACTGCCCATAGAGAAGATTTTGAAGGGACTGACCGAAGAGGAAATTCTTTGCGGGCTGAAGGCGCTCTGTGAATTTAAACTTCTATGATGAATGTCACATTTTGAGCAAATACATTTAAAGCAAAGTACATGTAAAAATAATGAGCAACTTAGTTTGAGCTTGAAGGAAACCTCGGTTCCCACATTTAATTTAGATTCTACCGAAATTTTTCCATTAAGAGCTTTTATTATATCATGACTCATACTCAGGCCGAGACCGATTCCTGAAGTAGCAGCTATTTTATCTTAGTCTCCAGCAGAGGCTCCAAATACTTGAAACAAGCCTTCTAAGGTTATATAAAAAAATACATACCTAAGATGATTATTAAAGTTTCTTCATTCATGCCAACCCCAGTGTCTTGTATTCTAGTGACTAGATATCCACATTAAAATTTTAAATAAGAACATTCATGGCATATTTGGGTTAGATTATTATGAGAGTTAGTTTCTAATTTCTCTTTCGTGAGTAATATGCTAATTGTGCCCTAAATTGTAAATTTAACAGCGTTCTAAAATATGTTGACAAATATTTAGTGGTATCACTCCCAATCTAGATATAACATCTATTTAACGCAATATATAGTTTATAGGCATACATATTATAAATCTGGGGCAAACTCAGGTGCCCTTAAATAATCATATGCACTTTATTCTCAAGTTGAATTTGGAAAATATCTGTTATACTTTCAACCTCTTCGTAAGGACTCTTATTTGAGATCTATACATTATATATTCATAGTATTTTTTTATCTTAGGAATGAAGATGCCTCTTCTGATTTATTATATATCAATCTGACTCTTGACCATGTAGTACATTATTTTAGAAGATGAATAGACCATCTTAAAATATTACCTCCACTCTACAGCTATTTCTTCATAATTTACTTCTGCCCCCAACTTTCTTTATTAGGGATAATAGGAAATGCTCATGATGGAGTTAAGGGGGTTCATAAGCTCGTGAGAAATGGTTGCAATTAACATCTCTTGGTATTTATTCTGAATTTTCCCCCTTTCAACATTAAGGATCAAATAAGTTGAATTATGTTTTTGAATCGTATATTTTTTAGGATCTCTGTTATATTTTTAATTTTGACTAGGATGCAATTCTTCTCATGATATTGGAGGGCCACCAATTCCAACTCTATCGCCTCCAAGTAAGTTCTTTAGACGTTCTATGAGATGTCGGAATGGTTCATGATCATGCTTAAAACCAATTTAAATTTTTTTTAATGCATTGATCCGTCTGAAGAAGATACTTAAAATTAAGCCAACTAGATATAATGTTATTTAAAGAGATAGTATTCTTTTTGGTCCTTGTCTGAATTTTATCTCTGTGCTAAGATAGAGCGGAGACTCTTAGCCTGAACTCCATTTTTACACAATCTAGTCTCTCCGACATTATTAATTGTAACTTTATTTCTTATTAACATTATAAGGAATGAATATCTCTAAGTCTAGAGACTAAGATTCTTGTTGCAGTTTTTCTATTGCGAGGAATTCGGAAAGAGCTTTGTTTAAAATAAAAGCAAGAAATATACATATATATATATATATATATATATATTAATTAACTAGTTTATGAACTATATCTTCATTTCGGATTAAGTTACAACCAGCAACCCTTATGGGATGCAGCTAAGCAAATTTTCCAAAGACTTCTTGATTAATAAAAAATATATAGAATACAACATATATAAGCATGATTTATGATTGCTTTCAACTATTTAGTCATCAGATACTTCGTCTTCAGTTAAGATAAAAAATTATTATTTTTGGTTTTACAATTGTAAAGTTGGTGACTCAGTTTCAAGGCCAGCATAATGAAGAAAGTATTTGCAAACAACTCCCAATATATGATCAACAATTTAATCATTTAATATCGATAAGAAAATAAGTTTCCACTAAATAAGAGCTATGGATTGCTACAATTAACTTTAATGAATATTTTATTTTTATGATGGGAAGATAGTAATTTTTGGAAGTAAATATATAGTCCCTGTCTCCCTTGAGATCATATTCCTATCTCCTGCAAACTAACATTATAATTAAACTAGCCATCGTTTGAGTGCAGTCCCCATGAAGAAAGCAAAAATGGATGACTGTGTGTTTATTCCAATGAAAATAGTAACTTAACATGGAAATCAGAGTGATAGAATTAATCTTAAATAAAGATAGAGAGGTCTCTTGTTCCAATATATTCTTACTTGCTTGACGGATAGGCTCCTAAAATTAGAGGTGAACATATTGCGAATACTTCAAAGCTGTATCTCAAGACAAAATTTAATACAAACACTTATACTATATCTTCCAATGAACTTTCGCTTAATTTTTTTTAATTTTAACTTCACTTTCAAAGAAAGAAAGCTGAAAAGGGCAAGCACAAATATACTTTTACAATTTAATGTAAATATGACCACTGCCTGCATGTATAGGTTATATCTTTCATTAGCCTGTCCTTGCTAAAAATGACTTTCTTGTTGATAATACTCCATATTTAAAATATATAAACAAACATGTATAGAATTCTTTCATTATACGAAAGCGCAGTTTGCACTGTGTTAGAAATGTGAACTTAAACAAAATGAATTGCAGATTTCTATTAATTATGAACTAGTAGATATAAGAAATTTTATTTCTTCATATTTTTAAGTCTATGGTTATAAATAAGCAATACATTTTTGATAACTTTTTGTTTTTAGGTTGATATAGCCATCCCTGTGTTTATCAGTTTAGAGAGTCTTGGAAGTATTTTTTGAAGTTATTGGATTCTTATGACTTCATCATTTGAATAATCTAACAAGGATGTGCAATGTGTCCAATTTGAATCGATTTCTTGGAGAAAATAAAGTTATTAGATGGATAATTGCACTACAAATTCCAATAAATTAAAGACTATAAGTTATTTCTAGTTTTTGTGAATCCGCAGTCAATATTTATAAAGAGTCTTAATCGCTTTGATTATTTTCTAATTCAGCAAATTTATACTGTAGATGAAGTTTATCATCAGCATATGCTAGTATATATTTTATGGTGAAATGATAGAAGATTTACATTTTTATGATAGAAAATAAATTTTAATAAAGTATCGACAAGCTGCAAAATCGGGGTTTGAATCTAGATTTCAACTGTCACCATTTTGCAACTCTCCATTTATTATTTTAAACAATCACCGATTTTAATTAAAATTCCAACTATATTAGTTTAGAGAGGGTCTTGGAAGTATTTTTTGAAGTTATTGGATTCTTATGACTTCATCATTTGAATGTTCTTACAAAGGATGGTCCAATGTGCTAATTTAATCGATTTATATGGAGAAAATAAAGTTATTAGATGGATAATTGCCACTACAAATTTCAATAAAATTAAAGACTATAAGTTAATTTCTAGTTTTTTGTCCTATTATCCGCAGATAATATTTTATAAAAGAGTCTTAATTCGCTTTGTTTATTTTCTAAATTCAGCAAAATTTATACTGTTAATGCCAAGTTTATCATCAACATATGAAGCTAATATTTTATGGTGAAATGATAGAAGGTTTCACATTTTTTATGAATTAAGAGGAACCAAATAGTAAATTAATTCAAATTAGATTTATATATATTGGACTAATCTAGATAAAATTACATAAAATATGCATAAAATTAAACATTAAATTCCAAGATTAATTTTGAATAAGAGATGAAGAATTTATGAAATGTTTGAAATAACAAGTATTTAATTGAAATTTTTCAAAGATATTTCTCTACTATTTGTTTTAAAGTCTTTTAATCGACTGGTTTGTTTAGCACATCTGTCATTCCAACTAAAATATATAAATATTTATGTTATATTACTTGATAGCAATAGTTGATATTTTCATCATTTACAAATGCTGTGAGGGCTACTACAACTACCTCCGGAGTGCGGGATATCTTCCTCCTGGAACTTCCATTTTCTAAATCTTCTTAACCCTCGCCATCATCTATTTACTACAATGAAGCTTCTCTTGCTAGTTTATTCAACTCTAGAATGTTCACAGTTGCCTCATAACCATCCATTATAGGCATGTTCAAATCCATAAACACGAGTCATCAATAAAAATGCATCTATGTTGTATTCTAATATTTTGAGTTTGATTTTATTGCTACAGCAATTCTTTTCAATATTCTCCTGATAATGCTCTACGGCCTACTGCCCATTGTAAAATCATTATATAAATTCAAACTTTGGCTTTTGTAGGCCTTTATAACTCTGAATCCAAGTAAGTTAGTTAGAATCAATTCCAGAGGTATCAAATTAAACGTAGAGTCATCCACTATCATAATTTAAGGAGCATCGTTTTCACAATTGCAAAAACTATTAACCAAAATAATGATTTGCAAGAACGAGACTCTTCCATCTCTTTAATTATCTCTATATTCTTCGAAAACTGTTCTTAAAATTTAATCTTCCTCATAATTAAGTGTAATATAATATATTATAGTTCTCTAACTTAGTGCTCTAATCTCTGCTGACTAAAAGTTTAGTTTTGAGTCGAGTCCCCATTCAAGTTAAATGAATCACCTCCCTGCTCTAAATCGTCCTTGGATATTTCATCGCGAGCCATTTTAAGCAAATAAATAATTAAAAAGCTCTGCTGTGACTTATGCAGGCTAGAAAGTGTCTATCATGCTTGGTATCTTGTCAGTCTGGAATTTGCCTGTATTAATTTCAATAGATTTGTCTGCAATCATACATAAATGAAATAGAGATGATTCTTAAACTGAGAATTACTAAATGCGCCTGCTCTTTGGCACTAATATGAAATTTAAATATATGGAAGTAAGTTTATAATAAATAATGTAGCTGAAGACTTTAGGTGAAGGGTTTCCAGTCTGCCTATCTCAATCGATATCATATTCGCATTATCCCTCTTTTTATAGTAAAATAGTTTATTAGAAATTCCTCTATTTCTTGATCTAAGTGTCTGCGAATGCTAAAAGCTTAAAAAGTTATCATCATATTAAATCTTGGAAGGTGATCCTGGTTCTGAAAATTTCAAGCTCTCTTGTTACTGATTTTTTTATTGTGAAAATAGATTGGTTTATCCCGAGAGGGCTCGCTATATTAGGCTCTGATCCAGACCAAGAGTAAATTTCCTTTGTTCTTCTTTTTTCCCGACATCAAATGTATTCTACTGATGAATTTAATTTAAGAAATTGATCAAACGAAACTATCTTATTAAAAAATGAAAAGTGGCTTTGCTATTGAGCTCGCTTTGTAACTAAAAATAATTGTTCAGGCTGGAAGCTTGAATCTTCTCTATTCATCAATTCCATCTAATTCGATTAAGTTATAAAATATAAATGCTAATCTCAGATTCATTGAGCATATTTGAGTCCTGGTTTAAAAATGTCCTCCTTTGCACTTTCCTTTCCTCTCTCCTGAGTCTAATCATACTCTTTGAAGGCGGGATTTCGAAGTAAATAATAAATAAGGAAGTGGTACTTCTCCGCTATCTCTCTCCTCCTATCTATATAATCAAGCATGCATGCATACATACTTATGAATTTTGTTTATCTTTTTGCTTGTGTATAATAGTGGGCAGCATTTGTTGAACTGTGCGTGAAGTGGTAAAGTTTGAGGAAATCTCAGAGTAATCTTCAGAGCAGGTCTGAGTCTGTCTACTAGCTCGAGTAATCATCTTCTTCCTCCTCTACCAAACTAAAAAAAGATAAGCAGGTCAACTTTCATTCTACAGACTATTTATAGCTCTTACTATAAAATTATCATATGTTCTTAAATTGATTTTAGCATTTTACAGCAGAGGTCTTCTTTCTTTCTTGTTCTTTCAAGTCAAAATGTCCAGCGAAAGAAAAATGGTTCTATGGAATCAGACTCTACAACCTGGTTTGCATAACTGAGTGCCTGGGTTTCACAGTAGATTTTCTCTCTGCAGGTTTCAGAAGCTTCTTGTTCTATGGGTTTAAATTAATCTTAATTTAAGTATAATAATAAGAAGATATTATGTTTTTGATAAGTGAGGTGTTTGCGTTATTGTTGAGAAACATTTTTCTAGTTTCAAAAACAAAGTATTAAATAATTCATTGCTTTGCATTTCAATGATTTTAGTCTGAATGCTATTGATGAAACTGAGTCTAGTCTTTGATAGGAACTACTTTAATTTTATTTGCATTTAAATGATTTGAAAACAGGCCACTGGAGTTTGAACTGAGATTTCTAAGGACCGCTTCTTGCATTTTGGTGTTTTCATTTTTGAGTGCAAGTTGACTAATCTACCTAATATCTACATCCTCTCCAAACACTCTCTTTTGGCTCACGCTTACTCCTGGTCCAACACTAAGAGTTACACTGTCCTCTGCCGCAATAAAACTTTGAGAAATAATTTCAAGATCAATATTGTAGGGTAGGGAGTTCATTCCTGAGATTTAGAAACTTGTCAAATTAGTACTCGTATTCTTTCAATCATAGAGATAGTATAAAAATAATTTGAGTAATAATCTTTGCATCGTTACTTGAGTCTTTAGATAAATGAATGCAAATATTTTAATAGATTCTGCTCTGCTTTTAAGGAACTCAGGATTAAGGAAAACTGAGGGTCTGCCATAAGTGAGTCTGGAAAATCTTCTGCTGGCTTCAACGTTTATATTTTGACTTTCTTATTGAGCTATCACATAAATGCATTTAAATATAAGGAGAGCTAACTTTTGAGATGGATCTATAAGCCGTGAATACTAGGGATTGAATTAGTAGCAGTGGGCATCAGACAAGCTACTGTGACCAGACTTTAATGATAGATCAATAAAATGTGTTAAAATATTTGATAGCTATTTCCTGTAAATTTCTTGGTTTTAATTCACTGCAAATAAAATTTACAAGATAGGGAGAGGGCGGGCTTAGGTTTTGAACCTAGATAGTCTTAGTAGGGGAGGTATGAATCGACTGAGGAGGCTTTATTTAAAGATCACAGCATCTCTTTCATTTAAATTACTTGAGTATATTTTGAATAAGCAAGGACAAGTTATTTATTAAAATGACATCTTAATTTAAATTTCTATTTAAGCTATTTTTAGAGAGAAAACTACCTCTGTTCCTATGTTGAGCTAGGACTCTACTAAGATTTTCCCTTTGAGAGCTTTAACAAGATCTTAACTCATGCTCAGTCCCAAGCCTATTCCTGACGTGGCCGCTACCTTATCCTGATCATTGGTAGATGCCACAAACACTTAGAACAGACTCTTCACTGTTTCATATATATTAATCTAGATTATGTTTCTTCATTCATTCCAATTCCAGTGTCTTAAATGCGGGTTACAAAATAGCCACAATCCTATATAAAAATGTAATCCTTGCATCTCTAAGCGGGGTTGGAAAGGCCCTCAAAGTTTTCTTTGTGAATTATCACAGTTACAGTGCCTTTGATGGTGAACTTGACTGCGTTTTGGAAAATGTTGATAAAAATTTAATGGTATCTCTCCCAGTCCAAATATAGAGTCTAATAATATTCACAAATTATATGAATCTAGGGTACACTTTATAAATATGTAAATTCTATAATAAGACTATAATAAACTAACTTAAGTAACCTTGGATGACTAGCTGAACCTTGGTACCCATTTGCAGTCTAAATATATCTGTCATGCTCTTAATCTCCTCGTAGGGTGTCTTAGGAGAGATAAATAAAAGATCTTGGGTACAAAAATGCCTCTCTTAATCTGCTGAATATCAATCTGGCTCTTGACCATGTAGTACATTAGTTTAGATGAGGAGTGAACCATCTTGAAATATTGCTTCCACTCTTCGGCTATAATAGCTAAGTTCTCCTCATCGGAAAATTGCTGCTGCTGAGGATAGTAGGAGATGCTCATAATTGAGTTGAGCGGATTCATTAGCTCGTGAGAAATGGTCGCAATCAGCATCTCTTGGTACTTATTCTAAATTTTCTCTTTCTCGCCAATAAATCAAAGAATTTGAATTATGAGAAAGTAATGTGAATAAGGATTTCTGTTATATTCTTTATTTTTATGAGTACGCATTAGCATATAAAGTGAAAAGTATGATCGCATTATTGCTAGTGATATTAGAATTTAACTAACTCGAACTCTATTGCTTCCAGTTGATTTCTG
Source organism: Tetmemena sp. SeJ-2015 (assembly GCA_027382625.1). Lineage (NCBI taxonomy): Eukaryota > Ciliophora > Spirotrichea > Sporadotrichida > Oxytrichidae > Tetmemena > Tetmemena sp. SeJ-2015. Next base: position 132,784 of record JAJKFJ010020725.1, read on the forward strand.
CCCTGCTGATTTACAGTTTGATCCTGCTCCTAAGGCTACCCCTCAAACATAAATATACTCATCCATTGAAATCAAGTAGTATTCATTTTATTAATTTAAATTCATACTTTATTTAGTATTACCTTTGGCTTGAGATATCTTTGGCAGAATCTATAATATTTTTGAGACTTAGAACTTCGTCCCCATTTTTAATTTGCCTTGACTCTCCAACATTAAAATATAATGTAGACTAAAAGATACTCTTGTATTTAATTGTAGGGTATGAATATTTTGAGATCTAGGCACAAATTTGGATTTTCTAATTTGTCCACGTACAAGAATTCTGAAAGTGCTCTATTGAAATTATTTGAATGTGGAATATTTATATAATGATTGATGAATTAGATTTAGTAGTTTGATTGTTAAATAACGAGCAGCCCTTGAGGGATGCAGCTGAGCATGTTCTCATAGGAGATTTTGATTATAAAAATATGATACTCATAAGCGTTTTGGTAAGTTTGAATTTACGTCTCCATTAATGACATAATACTAAATGGTTTAAATTTTAAATGAGTCAATTTTAAAGCCAGAAGGAAAAAGAAAACATTCGCTATTAGTTCCCAAAATATCTAATATAAATACTATGGCTAAGGAATTTATAAAAACATAAATCTAAATCCTTCAAGTCATTTAAAAATGTTTCTTCTTATTTTCTTAATAAATGCGAAAACGTAAGTAATAAAAGAAGAAAATGTAAACGCTTTCTAAAAATAGATTATATAGAAAATAGTTTAAAATTTGAACTTAAAACTGTAAATTTCACATTCAGAGATGATAGAATTATTTCTTCTCTTCTTTTTTTCTAATTGAATAGCTATGATAATTGATTATCACTCCTCCTAGATAAGATGGTATGAGAAATCTCTTCTCAACAACCCCAAATAAATCAAGCGGATACTTCCTGTAAAAAAATGTAAATTATTGATAATTTTATCTCTTCTTAGATAATTGTAAACGAAGTATCTCTTTAGGCCTGATGCTATAAGATAGGAAGCAGCTGAAGAATTGGTGTCAATCCCCATAAAAAGGTAAGCTATCATTGGAATAAAGCATAGAGAGAGGTCTCAACTCGCAGTAAATTCAAACAACCGAGACGGGTAAATTCCTATCCCAAAAGGCCCAACCAAAATCAGCACCTCAAACTATATCTAAACAAATGCTTAATCAATCAAGATAAAAATGAAGATTAAATCTTTTCACTCTTTCAGATTTAGAAGCGATAGGTGAAGATTAGCATTACAAATATTGCAGAGCTTAAAAAAGAACACTTATTTTATTTCGCTCTGGGTGTACATATTTATTCGCTCTGCTCGTTAGCCTAGTTAAAAAAGCTCTTCTGATTATTAGAAATAATACATTCATAAACTTAAATTTAAAAAATATGTCTACTATAATTTATTAATAAGAGATATTTTAATTTATTTTCAGATTTATACATAAAAAAAGTTGTTTTTTTAAATTTAAATTAGAAGAAGGGTTGATAAAATTCTTTGTTTTGATATTGAATTGCCTGTTGGATTAGATTAGTTGCACTTAAAATTAAAAGTAGCATGGAGAATAATTAGGGCAAAGTTAGCTTTGATAGTGTTCTTAGTTCTGAGTTTACTTAATAAATAAATTTGAGTTGTAAGTATTCAGTTCTCATTTCTGGTGTTAAAGTGGAGTCATTGAGGCACTTACTCACTCTGTGTTTGCAACTTTTCATTTATTTTGTAGTTCTAATTAACTGAGATTTCTTTTGCGATAAGACCAAGAAGAGGACACGGTATACACTTTTATCAATTAATTTATCACTACTAATATTCTTTAATCTATCAATGAAAAATCTATATGCATCAACAATAAAAAATTTTTTGTAACAATTTGCTTTAATTAAAAATAAAAGGTACATGATAATAATTAAAAGGACATTTAAAAAAATAAGGGAAGGAATTTTTTAAAAAATAAAAATTTTTTGCTTTAAAAATTAGATAAAATAAATTTTTAATTTTAAAAAAATTTAATTTAAATTTAAAAATAGGAAAAATTTAGTTTTTTAATTAAATTTAGCCCCCCCCATTTTTCAAATTTAAGATAAAATTCTTTTTTTATTATGCTTTCTTTAATTAAAAATTTCAAAAGTTTTAAAATAACCAATACTGATTTATTTAAATTAGTTTTAATACTCTCTTTAAAAATTGGGTTTGATTTACATCCCACATTCAATTATTTTTTTATAAAAGGGAGAAAAAAAAAAGGGGGGCCTTTCCTCGTCAACCACTTTTTTTCATGAAAATATGAAAAAACACGATCTAGCCTAAAATCATCCAAAAACTCCAATTTTTTAGTCAATATTCAAATTCAAAATGCCTATCCTCCTCATATTATTTTTTTTAAAGTATTTGGGAGAACCTTGAAGGAAAAGGGATTTGAAAAAATTAAATTGTGAATGAAGATCATCTAATTAAAATAAATTCAATACCTTAATGAGTATAAGATTTTAATTTAAAAACAATTAACTCATATATCTTTTATGTTTTATTTAAGACTTTAGTTCTTTTTTTTGAATTTTTTAAAAATTAGTTAATATAAAATTTTTTTAAATCTATTTATATTTATTGCAACCATTTTTTCTATATAAACATATAAAATTTAAAATTTTTTTTATTTTATTATTTTCAAAAATTTTTTTTTAAATTTAAAAAACTAATATTTATTAAATTATTAAAGCTTATTTGAAGAAATTTTATTTTAAATGATTGAAGCATGTAAAATCTTTGTTGGGTTTTCAATAAAAAATTTGTAATAATCTTGCAAAAAATAAAGGTTATTCTCTTGAAAGCCGCCTTAAAGATAAGCTTTTCAATCCCGATGTTCTAAAATTTTTTATAATTTTCTCTAAAATAAATAATATGAGGAGGATAGGCATTTTGAATTTGAATATTGACTAAAAAATTGGAGTTTTTGGATGATTTTAGGCTAGATCGTGATTTTTCATATTTTCATGAAAAAAAATGGATGACGAAAAGGCCCCCCCAAAAAAATTAAAAATCGCAATAAATAGATGCAATATTTATTAATATTTAATTTTCAATTTCACCTATCTTAAATATATAGGTGTAAAATGAGCTATTAATTTTGGCATTATATAGACATCCAATATATTTCAATTTTAAAGATAAATTCTTTTTGTGTCATTATGCTTCTTTATATTTATTATTTTTGGCAAAAGTATGAAGATAAAATCGCAATAATCTGAATTATAGTTTACTTTTGAAGAATTTCCTATAAGCTTCTCTGGTCGATGGGTTTGTGAATGACATCCACCATTCAAGAAAATAATATAAATTTAACTATTCCAACTTTGTAGCAATACTTAATGTTTTCTTCATTTACGAAGGCTGTCAGAGCAACAATATGAACTTTGGGCACAAAACAGCTTTCTTAGCCTAGACCAACCGCACTTCCATAGTGGATTGAATATAGAGATATTTCAATTCAAAATGTGTGTGTGTGCAAATATTTAAAGACACTAAGAAAATAGGGCTAAAATTTCATTTTTCATCATTTATCAAATTTGTGATATAGAGACTTAAATTAACATTAAGCGAGCAAAAACAAAATTCTCTATCATAATATTGAGCAAGGAGTTGTTACTTTTCAATAGCCTTTTTATTAAGATGCAAAATATTAGCTGAAGCTTCATACCCATCCATTATTGGCATGTTCAAGTCCATTAGAATGAGTTAATAAAACATACTCATTTAAGAGTTGTATTTTGTGGTTGCAGCAAGTTTTAGTTAAGTTTGATTTGTACTTCTCAACAGCTTCGAGCCCATTAAATTAAAATCATTAGAGGCTTTTTCTATTCTGAGGTTATAAATTTTAGTAAGGATCAGCTCCAGAGGAATCAGATTGAATTGAATATCGTCCACTATCATCACCTCAGGAGCAGTCAGCTCGCAGTCACATCTTTTACAAAATTAAATTCTTTATTTATATCACATACTTGAATATTTTATTCCATTTGAATTTTCTTAGGGACCTTATTTCTTTCTGAAGAAGAAAACAGTATATCATCCTGATGCTAATATTCTTCTTCTACTTCCACCTCCTTTTCATCTTCTTATGGATAAAATTTAATTATAAAACAAACATTTGAGAAAATACTCTAATAATTAGTTAATTGATCTAGTTTATTTATGATTTTCTTTATATTTCCAAACGAAGTTAAAATTTAGTCAAAATAAAGTAATTTAATTCATCTAAATTAATAACTATGTTGTTTGCTTCCCTAGTTTTTAATTCTTACTATTTAGATAAGCATAACACGTAATAAAGAGTAAGGAAAATACGAGTATAGAAAGTTATATATCTCTTTTTATAAACTTAAAGTAAATATTTCACAAGGCTAATTTTAATTCGAAGTTGCAAATAACGCCATTTTAATGCATCTCACTTAATTTATTTAAAAGTTGAATACCAAATTCAATCTTAATTTTGTTATAATCCAAAGTTCCGGTTGGTTGCGGCTCTCTTTGGAAGATATTTAAGTCGCTGAGCTCAATAGCATTTTAAGAATCCTACTATAGGCTAACGTCCTTTATGCTGGCATTATCAATATCTCTTAAACTAGGTGGACCCTCAAATGATAAATTTTCTTTACCAACTACTTTATTAAAGAAATAATAGCTAAAAAAATTACAAATTATTATTCACCTAAGCTTATTTCTAGAGTTTTTTGCTTTCCAAAGGACCTTGGACTTTATTTGATAAGTATTATGACTAGTCAAGTTGTTAGTAAGATTATAGTTCATAATTAAATTAAAATGGATGACTCAATAATAAGTATGTGTCGGAAAAATTGATATGGATAAAATAGAAGATTAAACCCTGTCTGCAGTTTTTAGTTAGGCAATAAAAATTGGTATGATATTTTTTTAATTATCTTTGCACCGCTATTCAGCAGGGAGACAGGTCACCCGTATTCCCCATTTACTTCCGACACTAATAATTCTAAATAAACAAAAGTATCTTGGTTATTAAGTTCGTATGGGATTATTAAATAGGACTTCCAGAGGAAGATGGAGTTGCTGATGGAGCTGACTCGAAAAAGAAAAAAAAAAGGGAAATAAAATAAGAGTGGTTGCAGCAGACGACGCACCGACTACGGCGACTACAGTGCTACTCGAGCAATCAAAAACACTATATCACTGAGGATGACGAGACACTGGCAGCTGCCCCCCATGACTACCGCTATGGGCACCCTGAATCAGACACCGGGGGCAGAGTCCCCGCGCTCTCTTTGCCAGTCCACTGGCCCCCAGGCAGGGCCCCGAGGCCCCCGAGTGACCGGCAGCTCACGCCCCCTCAGGGAGGTTTGAACGGCAGGGATTTCCCCCATTGCCCCGTGCAGTGAGTGGCAAAGCCCGGTCCCTTGCGGGTATGGCTTGGCCCCTGTCATGGGCAGTACGTTAGAGAGTCCGGTATGCATTGAGGGAGACCCTATGAGCCCCCATATTTATGAGGGGGACAGGTGGGGTATTAAATAGTCAAAAAAGGGGAAAATTTTAAAGACTCTAATTCCTAATCTCTAATCTTCCTCTGGAAGTCCTATTTAATAATGCTTGGGTTTTTTTAATTAAACTGATCTCTATAAAGAGGGTTTGGGAAATTATTATTCTTTTACATGCTCAATTATTCATCATTCATCATTCATCATCATCATCATCATCATCATCATCATCAAATTCTTGGATTTTATTAAATATTTTTTCCTTTTTAATTTATTTTGTAACTTAACTCTTTTTCCTCTATAATCATCTTACTAATCCTATTCTGACTCAAAATTACTGCTGCTAACTTAAACTTTTTATCAAATATTTGTTTTAATTATTTAAAAAAAAAATAAAAAAAAAATATAGCTTTATCCCTCAAATTATTCGTAATCATAAAAGTTGTTTTGAATATATTGAGAATTTATTTCAAATTTCTTAATTTTTAAAATTGAATGAAATAGAAAACTGAAAGTTGAAATAATTATTAAGACTCACTAGCAAAAAATAAAGCTAAAATTTATTAAATCAAGAGTTAAATCAATATTATATCTAAAGAAGCAATTGTATAAAATCTTAGATTTAAAATAAGATTAGCTAACATCCACGTTTCGATAATAGTTAGTTGGTTGGTTATCCTAGTGGGGCAATAAGACTTCTAGTGTCTAAAAAGACTTGTACATAGATTAGAATTACTCGGGAAACTGATTTTCTTCATCGAAGTTAGTCATATTATGGGAGGCTTCGCTATGATTTAATTTAATTAAAATTTAAGAAAGTTTCATTTAATTTTGAAAAGCTATGATCGTCATCTTACGATTCCATCTTATTTTGATTAAGGTGGTGATCAATTCCAAACTAAGACAATCTATATTTATCTTGCACGTGCTTGAAACTGTAATCGCCTTTTTTCATTGACCTTATCTAACTCTTTCTATGAATAAATGGATTTTGGAAATTTCTAAAGTCAAAGTAGGTTGACGCCCTTTCTAATTCCTCTTTATTGGAAACAGTTTCCAAATTTAAGAGAGAGGAGGGATTACCCAACCCATTTACTGAGGGACTGAGTCTCAAATAAAAGCACAGCATATTTAAAGCAAAGTTCGTTGGTATTAATCTTAATCTGAGTAGAAATCTAAACTCAAAATACGATATCTATAATAAAGGCCACTTCGATTTTAATCTAGCATATCTTCAGCTCTCGGTTCATAATTAAATTTGACGAAGTTGAAGCGACTTCTGTTTTTCTTAGTTAATCTGCCTTACTTTTCAATTTATGGTTCATTTCCTCTTTTGTTTATAAGGTTGCTGATTAATTAAATAAGATAGAGAGTGATTTGTTTGAAATCAGTGTCATCTTCAAACATTCTATGCCCTTCTTGCTGGCTTAAAATATCTCTTGAAAGCGAGGTGCGAGAGGTAATCATATTCAAGGGAAGTTGAATTTTATAATTAAAATGAAATAAATTAATTTGATCTAGTAGTATCGTGCCATTTTTATCTTTATTTTAAGAAATCAGATTTTCTCTCTCCATTTTTAGGGTTGAATTATGCAGTAAATTATAAATGAGAATGCATTAATTATTCTATTGAATTGAGGATTTGATCTGTCTCGAAATCTTTATTTTCTTAGCACTAATAGAGAAGATGAATATAAGAAAATTATAATTTAGTCATAGTCAATAAGAATTTTAGTGATGTCAAAAATCTAAAAATTATCCTTTTTTTTTAAATGTAAGAGTTAATTGCTTACTTGTATTGAGGTGCTTTTCTGAGACTTTGAATCTTAAAATCTATACAAACAATTTTTAAACAAGAAGCGAAAATCATAAAAAATTTTATTATTTCATTAGAAGTTAAAGTCAGTGTTATTTATATACGAAATATATAAGAGTGTACAAAAATTATTAAAAAATTTTAACCACGTATATTCGAAAGAGAAATTATTGTATAGAATATATTTTAAATCAGTAGCTTAAAGTTTTAATAAATGTAAAGGAAATTAATAGAGGCAGCATTCAGAAATTATTTATATGTCTCAAACTTTTATAAAGGATTTATGTAAAAAGCTTAGAACTTAATATTGTGAAGTAAACTCTTCTAATTGATGATTTTAAAATGAGAAGAAGCTTTATGATAAGCAAATTATTTCTCAAAATCTCTCAAATATTAATTAACTTACCTAATTAATTAATGAGATGACTTTTCCTCTTCGTATAAATTCTAGTTTACATGGTGATGAGGTTTGACTCTGGGCAACATTAACTTGAAAGTCACTAATGTTCCTTAGTTGAGTTGAGACTTTACTTCAATTGAGCCATTTAGTGATTTTATGAGGTCGTGGTTCATGCTGAGGCCCAAACCGATGCCAGAAGTTGAGGATATTTTATTTTCGCACTCGAAATGCGTCACAGAATTAAAAACTTTGAATAAACCCTAAACAGTTAAATTAATATCAAATGTACAGCTTTCTCACTCATTCCAATCCCGCTGTCCTAAATGCTAGTCACTAAATGCCAAATTTATTTTATCATGAAGTAACCATAAATATATTTAAATTGGAGTTTCTTCTGAAAGCGGATCCAGTAGCTCTTCTTGTAGAGAGAGCTCTATTTTGATCTAGCCTCTGAGAGTAAATTTGACTGCGTTCTAGAAGATGTTGATAAATATTTGGTGGTAGCGTTCCCAATCTATACCGACGGTATCATTAAATATTACCTTATTTTAAATTATGGAATTTCAAGATTTATTTATTTAAATCAGGCAAGCTATCAGACCCTTATATAGTTAATTACACATTAAAAGGTAAAATAAATAAGTTCTATTAACTATATGCGATAAAATCATTATAGAATTAAAACATTTTATGATGAGGAATTCCCTTTTTAAATTTTTTTGAAGTCTAAATTTTTATCCAATATAAAGAAAGAAATTTCTATAAATTTGAGTGAAAATACTATTTTATTTTTTATACTAGTTCTTAATTGACATAAATAAAGATAATTTAAAGGTTTGATTTGAGCTTATTTGTTTTTCCAATATGTCTGTTATTTATTTTACTTCCTCTAGTGGATTACGATCTAAGATTTAATAATTTAAAATAGACATACTAATTTTAGGGTGAAAAGCTCCTCTCTTAATTTACTGAATGTCAATTTGACTTTTTACCATGTAGTACATAATTTTAGAGAGAGAGTTGATCATCTTAAAGTAGCTCTGCCACTCTTCTATAGTCTTAAAATCTTCCTACTATTATGATTCTTGATCTTGTATATTTTATTAAGTTGGATAGTAAGATATAGACATTATGGAGTTAAGTGGGTTCATCAACTCGTGTGAAATAGTTGCTATCATCATTAAAATGAGATATTTAATATTTTATTTCCTGATACTTCTGCTCTATCTTTTTTCTTTCTTAGTTTAAGATCTCTGTAATGTTTTTAATCTTAATTAGTAAAATTGAATTATATTATAATAAGAAGTATGCAGGTTGTTTAGTTGTACTCAAGAGTTGAGAGTTATATTTCTATTGCATCTAAATCTACCTACTTTTAAATTATTAAATCATTTTAGCTTAATAAAATTGCAAAAAAATCAAGCAAAATATATCTTTTCTCTTAATATGTTCTTAATGCGAATATATTTTTTCATTTCTGAAATAAGTTTTATATTTTTCGATTATTTTTAATCTTTTATTCACGAGTGCAATAAGAATGACGTATTTAATTGATATTATTAATAAAAAAATTAATAATTTCATTTTCGAACTTCTGCTCTTGTTAAATTGCTATCGATAATATCGATAATCTATCACTGTCTTTCTTTTATAATGAAAAAGTTTGATTTAAAATATCCCTACATTTAATAAATCGCTAGTATTTTTAAAAACTTTTATTAACGATGGTGATTATTTCTTTGTTTTTATTTTCTGGAGCTATTTATATTTTCTCCTTCGAGTAGGAAATATTGTAATTTTTCTTTTATTTATGGGACAAAAATGTAATTTACTCAATAATTTCAAATTATTTTAAATCTTTATCTTTAATTTTATGTTTTGTGAATATTTTCTTTCCTCTAAGATGACATCATCACTATTGATGATATCAGTAAGGCTAAGTTTTGAATTTTAATCTTTTTAGACTCTGGATTCTCCCACATTATTAAATTTAAACTATCTTTCATAATTATTTATTAATTATATTGTTAAATTTAAAGCACAAATTTGTTGACCCCATTTTTTTGCAACGGTCCATTTGGAACTTTGCGTCGAGTTTTGCAGGCTATTTATTCATTGCCTTTTTGCGTATAGCAAGCAGGAATCTCTCTAAAGGCTTTCTAGCATGATAATCCATCAGTAAATGACGTGTTTAATAGATGAGTGCGTGATTAGGATGAGCTGAAAGCCGTGTGAGAATTGTAGAAGTTCTAAAGTGTTTATTATTTGATCAAAATTAGAGAGGATAGCCAAACTTAGCTGGTTCGTATTGAAGAGTAAACTTCCAGTTTTACAAATGGAAAATTTTAACATAAAGATGAATTGTTGAAATCGAAGCTGATATACAATTGTGTAGTAAATAAACAAGACAAAAGGTGCGTCTAAAGTGCGAAATGCTTAGAATTTTGGCTGTTGACTGCGTTCATTTGCTACATTTGACTGGTCCTGAAGAAGCTCTCTCCTCAACTTCACCATGAGTTCTGCTAAGTAGTATGCATGCAATCCGAGATATCATAACTGCACTGTAGGGAAATGTTCAGGGTATTTCAGCAAGTCGTTTCATCTGCTTCTCTGCCATAGAGGTTACCAAACTCTTGAGAATTCTGTGTTTTAGTTTGCATTTACAGTCATCTTTATCAATGATCTTCCCAGGTGTCTTCCATTCTTAATTGCTATAATAGAAATGAATTAAGAAATATTAAGTACACTTATTTATTTACTCTTAAAATTAATTAAGAATTAGCAAACAATAATTAAGACTCTGATTAAAAAGTTTAAGATCTCTAATAAGCTTTTTCTCTAATAGAGATATGATTTAAGAACTAGATTAAGATAGTTTGCCTTAAAAACATTAGGTTTTTAAGAATTCTTAATTAATTTTAAGAGTAAATAAATAAGTGTACTTAATATTTCTTAATTCATTTCTATTATAGCAATTAAGAATGGAAGACACCTGGGAAGATCATTGATAAAGATGACTGTAAATGCAAACTAAAACACAGAATTCTCAAGAGTTTGGTAACCTCTATGGCAGAGAAGCAGATGAAACGACTTGCTGAAATACCCTGAACATTTCCCTAAAAGTGCAGTTATGATATCTCGGATTCCCATGCAAACTACTTAGCAAAACCCTCATGGTAAAATTGAGGAGAGAGCTTTTCAGGACCAGTCAAATGTAGCAAATGAACGCAGTCAACAGCCAAAATTCTAAGGGCATTTCGCACTTTAGACGCACCTTTTGTCTTGTTTATTTACTACACAATTGTATATCAGCTTCGATTTCAACAATTCATCTTTATGTTAGATGAAAGTGACAATATCATTGTTGCGTTTACAAGTCAAGCTAGGAAGTAACAGACATTTTTCAACCTTCTATCAAACATTGCTCATTCAGCTTTTAGGATTTTCGTTTTCAAAATAAATTAAACTTAAAGAGTAGCGGTTGGGAGAGTTTTATTATGTTATAATCAACTTTTTTATGCTCTTCCCTACCCCATTGATTTACATTAAAGTGGCTAAATAAATCTTAAATGTTTATTAATTATAGGGTATGTACATTTTAGCTTCAAGACATGTTTAAGAGCTGTTTTCTATATCCATTCCAAGTAAAGAGTAGAAGTCTCTTACTGCCTAGTTTAGAAACTCGATTTTATGCCCTTTATTCGATACAACTACTAGTCAAAATAATTATTGATTATATATTAGACCTTGTCGAATACAGCTTATCATGTTCTAGTAGGAATCGTTTATTAATATAAAAATATTCCTTTCAGCTACTTCCTAAAAAGGAATTTACTTTTCCATTAGTGCAACACAAATATTTAGTTTTACAAATGAATCTATTAGATTAATGCTCTATTAAAAAAAATGTGGATATTAAATTCAACAAAGACAGAATAAAATATAAATGCATAAAAATAACAGTTATAATGCTTTTAGAGCTGCAACAGTAGAATCGCATGGAAAATGAAAAAGCCTAAAAAGGAAACAAGAAAATTAAAAAGTCACAAAATAATTACAAACATCCCAGAGTACAATTACTCATTTAGATTAATAAATATTTACTGGCAAATAATATGGGCTAAGAAATCCAGGCAAAGTTTTATTGTCGTCTCCTAGCTCGCTTCTATGAACGCATAAGAACCGCTTAAGCTTAAATTATAAAATTAATATGTTTATAAGCACCAACATAACAGTAAATGATAGCGAAGATTAATTATTTTTATTGATCTCTTGAGTTCCATTCCTTGGAAATAAAAGCTAATAATTGCAATATAACCCAATTTTTATATATGATTAAATCTTAAAAAAAATAATGAATTTATTCTTTTCACATGCTTATTTTGGTATTTAATCCTCTTCTAAATAAATATTTCAATAAAAGTAAGAATATGATAAATATCTGAATAACTTTTAACTTCAATTTCATTATAACTTGTTAGTTTATAAATGAAAGTCATAGCCGGATCTCGCATTGCAATGAAGTAGTACTTCTTTGTTGGATAAAATCCAATAATCATAGTTTGCGAAATCACCCAAAACTCAAAACTATGTTTAGCGAATACAATAAATATTTTAAGCGAGGCTGGGTCTTTAAAATAATTCAAATTTTTAAGTCGACACTTTGAAATAATGTTTACTAAGTTATTAATTTTAAGATAATTAATGATCCAAGCTACATAGATTAACATGGAAAATATTTATCAATATTTAATGGTTCCCGCCTGAGCGTATAAATTTTATCTCTCCAAGCGCTTTGCTTCCGCTAAGTTTCCTGATTTTAGATAGTGATAAAAATTAACTTTATTATATTTCAATTTTGATCTGAGAATGAATCATCGAAGAAATACTATAAGATCCAAGTCATATAATTGAATATCACAACTATAAACAAATCTTCTTAAAGTAATTTTATAAATAAATCTATATTTATAAAAACTGACAGGACGAGAACATTAGTCATTTGTAATCTTTTCATTCTCTTTTGAATTTATAAATACACTTTTCTAATTGAATGAACTCATCATCCAACTCTTTAGTGGGTAGAGGGTTCTTAAGTTTAGATTTTAAGCTCTTAACGGCCCTCAAAAGTTCTTTTAAAAATTGTTTCATGCTTTCTCAATAAAATTCTTTTTGGAATTAGACAAACTCAATTATTTAAAATGTAAAATTATATTTCTTATATAATAACCTGTGTAGAATTGTATACATAAAACAAAAATTTAGCTCTTATAAGACAACTCATTCTCACCAAGAAAGGAATATTTTTATTTAATTTTTACTTTCATGTTTTAATTGGAGTTATTTAATTTGAGCAAGGATCAAAATAAAAATATTTTTCTTTGAATTTTTTTATAAATTTGCTTTATATAATTAGATATTTAATATGTTTGTATTATCATTTCCTAATAATCTACTCTTTTTATTTTTGAATTTAAGATTCTAATAATTTTGAATTCTTTAAAATAATGATTATTAGATTCTTTCAATAAAGTAATCAAAGATTTCATAACGTCTAAAATTAAATCTCAATATTTAGAGAAAAAAGGAGATATTAAAAGAGATATTTCCTTAGTAAAATAATCATTTCTTTTTCTAATATTCAACTTTTAAATAAACTTACAAATACAAATGCATATGCATATTATAAATTGCAGTAAAATTTTTTATTTCTGATTCAATATGATATAAAAAAAATATTCCTTAAATTTTTTGCACTACTTTGCTTTAGTTTTTATCTATACTTTATATATGAAAAGATCTTTAGAATAATATGGGATATTTAATTTATTATTTTTGTTGTTTACTTGTTTATAATTTCAGATAGTTTTCTTTGATCGAATGGTTTGTGTATGACATCCACCATTCTAAAAATTAAATTCGTATTTATTTTTTGTATTATTCCAACTTTAAAGCAGTATTTGATATTTTCTTCGTTTACAAAAGCTGTTAAGGCAACTATCTATACTAATGGAATTTAATGTAAACACTCGCTCCCATTATTTTAACCGCAGTAATTAGACTATTTCAAACATATTTAGTAAACTTAAAATTAAAGTTGTTTATTAGATATAATGTAGTTTATTAAATTTTTAAACATATTTTGAAGATATTTATTAAATTAAGAGTAAAAATAATCTATATTTAATAATTATAATTGAATGGAAAATTTAGCGATATTGTGCCTACTAATCTTATTTTTCTCTTGCATTTTGATTAAGAAGTAAGATATTTGCAGTTGCTTCATAACCATCCATAATAGGCATATTCAAATCCATCAAAATAAAACTATTTAATTCTTTATTGAAATGAGTTAGATTTTGCGGTTGCAGCAAGTCTTAGATAAATTTTGTTTATATTTCTCTACAGCTTCTAACCCATAAAAATATTAATATATCATTTTAGGCTTTCTCAACTCGAAGGTTATGGATATTTGTAAGTATCAGCTCCAAAGGAATCAGGTTAAATTAAATATCGTCCACTATCATAACATCAGGAGCAGTCTTCTAACAATCTAAAAACTTAAATAAATTTTATAGATTTGGAAATTATAATAAAATCACACTCTTGAAAATGATAGTTAAATAGAGTTTAACCTCTTTCCTGATCAAAGTCAAGCTAAGATTTTAAGTCTAATTTTACTAGGCTATTCATTTTATCTACAATTTCAGAATAATCTTATTGAGTAAAGAATATTTGAAACAAGATTAATTAAAAAGTCTTTTATCTCTATTAATTAATGAAAGAAATTTAAGTAGTGCATTATTGTTTTATAATAATTTTTTTATTCAATGTTAAACGCACGCATCAAAATCTTTGATCATAAATCGAGCCTTTTTCTTTTCATAGTTCAATTATATTATAGAAATAATTCTAATCTTTTCCTTCCTCCAGAAATTAAAGACTAATATCGTTAATGGTGAGAGAAGTATCGTAATTCTGTCTCTTGAGAATCGGATTTTAGTTCTTCATATCGAATAGTGGTGCTTAATCATGGCTTTGGCCTATTTCAGGGCAAAAATAAAATATAAAATTTGTTTTATTCATCTGATCAAAGCGATTGCATTCTTATTCATAATTTTCATTTATTCCTTCTACAGCTTCGTAATTTGCTTGCATTAGTTGATGATTAGGATAACTTCCTAAATTGTTTTGAATTTAATCATCCTATTCAGAATTTACAATTTGGGATATAAAAACAAATGAATTTATCTTTGTGAAAAATATATATCTATGAAGCTTAAGATAAATCACAAAATATTCTTCAATTAATCTTAAGCGAATAAATTGAAAATTTGGGGAGAGTAAATGCAATTAAGGAAGGTTTAAGAGTTTTCGAGAGGGAGTAAGTTATCTTATGTCTAGAAACTTTTTAGATGAGAATAGAACTGTTTGTTTTAATTATCCTCATCTTCAAATGTAAGGTTATGAGATGCAGCACTATAATTCTATTCATAATCCTCATTAATATTTTAGTTAAACAAAAATATTACGATTAGATCTCTCGAGATCAATTGCCCTGTTATTTTAATTTTGGGTATCAAAACTGAATTGAGAAGCTCTTTAGATTTCATAATTGCAATTAGAATTTAATCGACTCAAATTTATTGACTTTCTTTGCCTTATTTCCCTTTCTTTATTAGGATAATGATTGTTCAGGTTCGAGCAGCTGCAAGCTCTTTAGAAATCTCCAAAATTATTTTTTTGAGTTGTGAGATGAATTTAAGATTTATTGTTTCCTAATTAATCCTTGTTGACTGTTTCTCTCAATATATTTAATTAAAAATAACAAAGTTCTTTGCTTTTGTTATTCTAAGTCATTCACTTCTAAACAAGAGGTTGAATAAACATTTATGAGAAACATTAAGGCAAGTTTATCATATCTTCGGCATTTGGTTCGTAATTAAATTTCACAAAATTGAAGCGAGTTTTTTATATCTTAGCTTTTTTAAATTAGATAAAAAAAATAAAAAATTAATCTTTAATATTAAATATAAACCAGCAAGCTTTTATTATTTTAGACTCCTTATTTATCAAATTATGAATTGTAAACTAAAACAGTATAAAATAATCTTTATTACTCGGATTTAAAATAATTTTTTATTTATTGTGAAAATTTAATTAAAAAAGCTCTTTCTCCCTGTTGAGTATCCACTGGTTCAGCTGTCTTTTGTAAATTGCTATTATTGAAGAGTTTGCTTATTAAAAATTGAGAAAATAGAAATTTGTGATCTATCTACGTCATCTTCAAAAACTCTATGCGCATTCTGAAAGCTGATTCTATCTCTGTAGAGAGATGAAGGGTGGAGAATTCATATTCAAATTTAATGGGCTCGCTCCATTAAAATCGTTCTAATAAGTAGTTGTCTGCTCTCTTTCTTGGTAGGGATTAGAATTCAATATTTAGGCAATTAAATAATTAAGAAATTCAAAATTTGATCTTTTGAGCATTCTTTATTTTCTTCATGATTATTGCTCAAGGACAGAGATAAATTTAAAATTAAATAACTCTCTTTCAAATTTCTTTGTTATTTTAATATTTTATAGAACTTTTGTTAAAAATGGAGTCCTTTTTAATTCTCCTCTTTTAATAGATTCTATAAAGTAATATTTTTAATTAATTTCAGTAATTAATTTGAATTTCACTTTACCCTGAGTTTAAATGTTACTGTAGTGCCTTGACAAAGCTGTGATTTAACTTCGATAGTCCCTTTTAGCGCTTTAATTAAATCATGGCTCATGCTGAGACCTAGGCCGATGCCTGAAGTAGAGGATATTTTATTTTCGCATGCGAAGTCAGATGCAGAATTGAAAACTTCGAATAAGCTATTTTCAGTTTAAGAAAGATTTTATTAAAAATAAATAAAGTTGTCTCATTCATTCCAATGCCACTATCTTAGATGATAGTAACAATGTGCGAAATTTCTAATTAATCGTGTGAAACATAATTATAATTGACTAAGAGCTATTAAGGTGTTCTTATTACAGGAAGAGTTTAATTTTTATATCACCTTACTGAGTGAATTTCACCGAGTTCTGGAAAATATTTATAAATATCTAGTGATACCTTTCCCAATCTAATGCTACTTTATCTTAAATTTAAAAGTAAAAAAATTCTTAAATAATAATTAAATTATACATTAAAAAAAGATTATAATAGATTTATATTAAATTTATTAAAATAAATGTATTGTAACTTATATTTATACTATTAAATTTAATGATTGATTCCATCATTTATCATTTTAAAGGATATAAACTTGTATTTCTATACTAAATAATGATTAAATAATTAAATATAATTCATCAAAATAAAAGTTTTGAGCTTTTTAATTATAGATCAGAATTTAATGCAGAATCAAAGGTTGTAGAAAGGAAGATGAATTCTTTAGCTGATCTATATTGGCTCTAATGAGTGGCCGTAATTTTAGAATTTTCTATTTTAATTCAGATTTGATTGAAAAACCGAAATTAAATAAATATAAATAAGATCAACTTTAAATTTTTAACTTTCCCAGATTCGTAGATTGTTTTACTTTAAGAACCCAAAAACCCCTTATTATGATAAGAAAGTGAAAATAAGTTGTGTATAATTAATTTCTTCATTAATACTTATAATAATGCGAGTCAAAAAGCGATACTATAAAATTATACATGATCCTCCGTATCTCAGTTTCATTTTGACTCTTAGGTATGGATGTAGTCCCCCTTTATCAGTAGTAATAGCCAGTACTCAACATCATCAACTCCATCGCAAAAAATGTTGAGAATGCAATGTGCACTAAACTCTTCGCAATTGAAAGTTCTTGCGATGAGAAATTAGGAATTGCAGCTGGTTCGCTCATCGCCACTTTCTAAGTTCAAGATGTGAACTCAATTTTTGATATCCTTGTAGCGCGCCAAAGATCTTTATAGATAGTTTCTTATCTCAAGATCTCTTCCGTAGACTGTATCAAACATCGTATCGTTGAAGAATAACGTACCAAAACTGTGAAATCGAGTAAAGCGCGCTAAGAACATAAAGCCATTTTATTATAATAATCTGAAATATATTTACGACTAGCTGCCTCAGTGTGAGAGGGATAGCGTGAAGTTTGTATGTGCTGACGAAGTTGTGTTCACACACAACACCTTCATGAAGAAGAGTTGGTACAAGAAGCACGATAACATAGAAGTTTACGAGTAGAAAGTAAATATAACTACAAGTGGTTACTTGCAGGAATCAGCGAAGACTCAGGCTTAGAAGCCTATGTCCTTCATCCTCACTCTATCAAGCGAGAGCAGTATGTTGCGTTCCTTAAAGAGCTCAAATGAGAAGATCACAGACTGGTGAGATCGTTCTACTCGTTGACACCCTCAGCGTACACAAGACAAAAAGGAACGAAGAGGCATACTTTTGAGGTACATCACTCCTTTTAATTTCCTACTCGCCATGTCAAATGGCATTGAGTTTACTGGAATTAGTAAAGGGACATTATAAGAAGCTGCTGCTCCTCTATCACTTGATGCATGATTAAAGCTATCGATACAGAGGATTAATAGTGAGTAGTTGTAACCGAGAGTGGAAGAAGAGAAGACAAGTTATGTGCGAGAATAAGTAGATGAATATTTTAGGAAAAGTATTTAAGCTAAACTTAATGACTTAAGTCACTTTTGCTTATCTGGGAAGAAGGATTCTTAAGAGTTCCTTTCTCTCTTCTGTGGACCTAGGTTCCTCATCTTCGAACCTGCTCCCGCATCTATGTGCATCTCGTCGTCCCTAAGTTTGTATAGTGATAGACGCTTGCTCACCTCGATGCTTGTATTTTGATTCAGTGCTATAAATACGTTTCTCTCTCCTTCTTTAAGTAATGCCAGTGCCGGGTTTCTCTACACAGTTAAACTCTAAACTTACTAGAGAAGGGGGGGTACTTCTGAAGCGCTCAAACCTTCGTCGCTGATAACTATTCCTTGCTTTTTTGGGGTCGTTCTCCTCTACTTAGAATCTTTTTGGGGCATCTTCAATGATCTTTTGAGGTACTCTGCACGTACAGAGCAAGGACGCCAAAGAAGAACCTTCGTTCGGGCAACTTTTTTGAGAGTTTTCCTTTTTAGGAAGGAAAGAGCAACCTCCGGATCTCCCATCGCTCGTCATACATATTTTGACTGAGACTCAAAAATAGGGAATTTTTAAAAACCCTTTTTTGAAAAAATTTAAATTTTTTTTTTT
The DNA here is from genome assembly GCA_027382625.1 of Tetmemena sp. SeJ-2015. NCBI lineage: Eukaryota > Ciliophora > Spirotrichea > Sporadotrichida > Oxytrichidae > Tetmemena > Tetmemena sp. SeJ-2015. Next base: position 151,781 of record JAJKFJ010020725.1, read on the forward strand.
TGAAACTTTCTCCTTTTAAAATAAAACAACCCGGGAAAATTTTTCCCTTTTTAAAAAAACCCGACTTTTGGGCCAAAAATTTTTTCAAAAAACCCCCAATATGATAAGAAAGTGAAAATAAGTTGTGTAAAATAAAATTTAAATTTTTTTATTAAAATTTAATCATGCGAGTCAAACGCGAAATTACTCAAAAATAATAATGTCCATCCCATCTCAGTTTTATTTTGACTCTAAGGATGGATTAGTCACCCTTATCATAGTAATAGCCAGTTTTCAACATCAATCCATGCAAAAATTTGAAGTGCCAGCCGCATATATCTCGCATTTGAAAGTTGCTTTGCAGATGAGAAAGTTAGGGGTTGCGCTGTTCCCCATCGCACTTTTAAGTTTCAAGATGGCACATCAATTATTTGATTGTC